>VZZY01001626.1:0-49243 GCA_013400335.1 Eurystomus gularis
TTCAACAAGGCCAAGTGCCAGGAACAGGCCTCAAAATATGAATTCAGAAATACTACTTATCATAGAATGTTTTAGTCTGGAAGGGACACCTAGAGGTCATCTAGTCCAACCTCCCTACATAAGTAGGGGCATCTCTACCTAGGTCAAGTTGCTCAGAGCCTCATCAAGCCTGACCTTGTATGACTGCAGGAATGGGGCCTCCACCACCTCTCTGGGCAGCCCATTCCAGTGATCTATGACCCTCATATTAAACAACTTTTTTCTAATATCCAACCTAAATTTACCCTTTCCTAGCTTAAAACCATTACTCCTTGTCCTATCATTACAAACCCTTTTGAATAGACCTTCCCCTGCCTTCAGGTATACATGAAGGGGGCTTGGTACTTGGTACTTGTATATGTAGGGATGGTGGTAAGAAAGCCAAAGTTCATCTAGAGTTGATGCTTGCAAGGATCTCAAATGGCAACAAGAACTCCTGCTGCTCTGTTACTAGTAAAACGCTGAACCAGAAATATGTGGGCCCAGGATACTGTTGGTTGTCTTTGCTGCCCGAGCACGCTGCAGGCTTATGTTCTGTCTGCTGTCTGCAGTCAGCCAGTTCCAGCCTGTATTATTGCAAGATAGTCTATCTGTCTGAGGTACATGACTTTGCATTGGTCGTGGTTGGACTTCAGGATGTTCCTGTCACCCATTTCTCTACCCTGTCTATGTCCGTCTGGATGGGAACTTTAGTAATCTGATGTAGTTCCTATTTCATGGGGTTTTTTCTGTGATTGAGGCCAGTGGAGAACTGTGCCTTTGTATGTGCCAATCTCCCACTGCATTCACTCTTCTTCTGAGTTGGGGTAATTATGAATGTTGTTGGTGTCAGTTCTCAGTTGTACTGCCAGATTACTGTAATTCCTTCTCCTTTTCCTTGATGACCCGGAAGTCTTCTTTATCTTGTGTGTATTTTATATGCACAAATAATCTCTGAGCATGTAGATGACTTTTCCCTTAAGTTTACTTTTTTTTTTTCTCATGCCACTTCCTCTTCTCTAGGATTACAAAAGCTTCACAACACTCTCACCAAGGTTACATTTCTCC
The DNA here is from genome assembly GCA_013400335.1 of Eurystomus gularis. Taxonomy (NCBI): domain Eukaryota; kingdom Metazoa; phylum Chordata; class Aves; order Coraciiformes; family Coraciidae; genus Eurystomus; species Eurystomus gularis. The sequence goes on from VZZY01001626.1 coordinate 1,087, forward strand.
CATTTTTTCCCCTCAGTGTGATGTTATGTGATAGAGCTAAAAGGATAAATTATAGGAAACAGGTCCAGTGATGCCTTTTTGGACTTTCTGAAAGCATTTTGACTATTTAAAATAAATTTTGCTTCAATAGCAAAATGTAAACCAAGCCACTTTCTATAAAAATGATACAATTTCTTGTTTTTACACTGTTCTTATTTCTGTGCTTAAGTATTAAGAATTCTCCTTAATGCCATCTGTGGATATGAACTCCTTAAGCATCTGCCTTTCATTTTGAACTGCCTTTCTTACAGAAAGCAAATTTGTGACCAAATATTAGATTATTTCCTTTCCAACTATCCCTTGCTTAAAAAATATTTAGGGGGAATATAGTAATTAATGGCTGCCTGTCCCATATAATTCTGTACAGTTTAAGAATTCACTTTGTGTACATTAGAAATGAAAAATAGAAGTCCTGAAATAGTGTTTCTTGGAAATTATTTGCAAAGTTTTGCTTATGGAATTGGAATGCTTTTTGTTGCTTAAACCATATAAATAACTTTTTCCCAATGTCTCTTTAGCTAAATCAGTGCCTCCTCCACACTTATGTTCAAGTTCAGTCTGTTGTTCATCAGGCAGCTTCTGAATTTCACAAGGTTTAAATGTCTGACATAGCAATTTTGTCTATTTAATGCCTTTGTGTAATGTCTGTGTTACGGTTATATGGTGATATTTTCTGGGGACCCAATTTGATATCATGGCAGTATATTTTTTAGGCAGTAGTCTGCTATAAATGAGATTAATTATGGCAATACACTTAGATTGTAACTGTGGGCTGTAGCGCAGGCTTGATAATAATTTAAAAGCAGCTATGTCTGGAATGTCTATCCTCTGATCAACGTGGCTCAAACCACTTTGAAGTAATTTTTGAAATATGTATCCACCTAGTAACTATTTGTCAGTTAATGACCAAGTCCTTGTTATCCTAACTTCACAGAAGCACAGTCTTTGCTATTGCTTAATTTTTATTGAATTTGGACTAACTTCTACAAGGTTAACACTAAAAGTTAACTTGCAGAATGCATAATTGTGACAACTGCTATATGTAAACCCATATTTGGTACTTATGTATACATCTGCATAACTAATATAAGAAATGGGAGGAAACAAATATAAGGAAAACAATTAGGAGGAAAAGTGCTACTTTAAAAAATGATGTAATGCGTCATCTCAAAGTGTAACAAATCAGAATACTTTTTACAAAACCTCCTGGTTTAAAGTTCCTTGATTAAAATTTCAGCTAAAGGAAAAAGACATTGTAATAGTCAACTTGAAAGATTCCTTTTGCACTTTGCTACATGCTGTAATGTATTTGTCAAGATGTGTCATTTAGCTTTCTAAATGTTATTGATTTCCATGATTGTCAGAGATGTTTAACTGCAAAAGTTATTGTTAAATACAGACATTCAGAAGCTTTATGAAGCTGCCTTTTACTTTCAGGGAGATTGAAGTGTTTTTTACCCATCAACATTGTCTTCCGATGCAAAGAACTTCAAAACAATGATTGTAATTTGATTGTTACATCTGGACCATTACACATTTTACAAAGAGATTTGGTCATGATTTCACATAAGTGTTTCCGTGTATAAAAATAATTCTTTTCTGTTCTAAGAAATGCCTTCCAAATATTCATACTACTGTCTTTCAACATGTCTTTGATTTATTTTTTTTTTTACCCGTTGAAGGTCTGATCCATAACTGTTAGATGACTAGGAATAATTTGTGTGTTATACTTGTTAGGTAGCCTGGAAAATGAAAATCTATGCCTTAGAATCTCCTCTGCTAAAATGCTTCTTTTTTTTTCTTTTTTCAAATTTCAAGCTTACACAAAAACTACATTATTATTTACATTAATATTAGAGATTCAAAGTTGTTCTTCTTTGCTTTGCTGCACGGGAAACTGTACAAAATGAGTGTTGCATGATCATTGTTAGTTGATTAGAAATGAAATATTCTTCTTTTCATCTTAGCAGCCTCAATTTTCTTCTAATTTTCTTTCCTTTGAATTTCACTGATTCAAGCTTACATTTTAAAAAATTTATTATGATTTGCATATGCACAGAAAGGAAATAACTATATCAAGAACTAATCATGCGTTCCTCAACTCCCTCTTGCTTCTCTTGTCTTGCAACATTGGTCAGCTCTCTCCTTCATGCTTAAATTGTCAAACTTTGGCATTCTTTTGTTTAAATGATACTGCAAATGCCCGCTTTTAGGATCTCATTTTCATAGTACAGATCTCTGTACACCTGCACAGAGTTTTTTCATACTGCATCCTATAAATGGCAAGAAAATATAATCAAAAGGTTAACAGATTCTGAATGAACACTACAGAGTTTGACCAGTACTCTTCTGTAGTAGTAACCAGACCTATAATAATTACTAATTATTGTTGTAGATATTTTGGACAGCAGACTAAAAAATTTGAAGAGATCTTTCATCTTAAAAAAAAAAAAAAATTATTTGGGTAAATTTAGCAATTATCAGAATGGTTTCACAAAACAAACAAACAAGTCAACAAATAATTTTTAGATTTTTCATCTCCTTAACAGATGTTGTCAAGTAATTTGAAAAACAGTTTCTGGTTCTCCATGGATTTGGAACTCCACATACATAGTTTAGCTATCAAATGCTCAAAAAATTGCTCTGTCATGCAAGCAAAATAGTGACACAGTGAATCATAGAATAACCCAGGTTGGAAGTGACATCAAATGATCGTATCATCAAGTCTTTTGAGGGAAAGGGAACCTACATGATATTATCTAACACCCTGTGCCATTGCATCTTGAAAACCTCCTGTGATGGGGACACTAGTGTGTCGTGAGGGAGGTTATTTCAGTGAATGATTGTTTCCTCTGTAAAAAAAACCTTCTTTCTTATGTCAAGATAAAACTTCTGTTGGTGCAACTTGTACTCGTTACCCCTTGTCTTTGAGTCCTTGTGAAGAGATCCTTGTGTGAGATGGTGCCCATTCTTCCAGTGGAAAACCTAAGGAAATAAAGATAGATGTGTAGCATCCATCACCTTTCAAAAAGTGTTTTATTTATTATTTAAAATATAATCAAGTGAATGATGTAAATGCTGTCAATTTTCAGCATTATTGCATTTCTCTATGCTTCTATATAACTGTATGAAAATTACAGTTGTAGCTCCTGTAATTGAAAATCTGATAGTTCACAGAACCAGAAAGGATATAAAGTGATCCTTAAATTTTTCATTTCAAAATGTCCTGAGTTTGAAAAAGTCATGTGACTTTTTTCTTTCTGAATGGTGGAGTGTGCAGGCTCAACCTGTCGTCGTGATAACTTACAGAAGTACTTCTTTTTATCTAATGGACTGTGACAGGAACAATATGACCTAGTTTACCATGGGAAACCATAAGAGGTTTATTTCAGACTTATTTCAGTACTACAGAAAAAATACATGTCTTCTGTATTCCTGAGAGTGGATCCTTTGGAACTAAAAAAAGAGCAGATCATTTGGTGTCAAATTTCTGTAATTAGCAGCATAGAGTGTACCAGTTTAAAACAATGTGCTTCTGTATGATTCTATCAACACTACTGGGTAACTGTTCAAAAAGACCCTGTTATGGGGAGATGAGAGAATCATCACCTCTGTGTCCAGCAACAATGTTCTCATAGTAACCCCCTTTAAAATTGTACATGTAGATGAAGCTATACATTATTGATAAAGAGCAGTTTTAGTTTCAAAACGTTTTGTGTTCAGATGAAACGTTTGGCTACTTTGCCTTAAATTGGTCCTACATAACCATGTGCTAAACTTCAGTGACAAATAGAATGATCTATACTGATAATCTGCTAATATGCAAAGAACTGATTATCTGAACTTAATAATCCTTGTGAAGTGAATAATAGCTAGGTTTTCAATTATGCTAACATTATTTGTAAATTTTAAAACTAAATTCATGCCCAAGCTTTCAAAAATAGCAGAAGTATTGTAAAAATTTCTGCATGTGCTTAACTTTGACAGCTTGAACAGTTCCACTAAAAATAATGGTAGTATTACTGATCATAAAATTCGTTGAATTCATGTACATTTAAATGATAGTGGCTGAAATGCTCCATCTGGCAAAATCTTGCCCTTGGACACTGCCTTCACACAGAAAATTGAATTCTTTAGGATTTTTGGGATTGGGTGGGGGTGACCAATGGGAAGTGATACTAAGTGCTATCAACTGATAGTTGTGATACTATATGCATTTTCTGATACTCCTTCCTATAAAAATATCTTGGTTCCTTAAGAATTAAAAAAAGATTTTTCACACTCAATTGGCATATGAATTAGTTTCTAGAAAGTGTTTTCTATAATGTATTTAACTGTGAATAAACTGTTTTATTTTACTTTTTTCTCACTGGAGCCAGGCTCTTCTCAGTGGCATCCAATGATAGGACAAGGGGCAACTCGTGCGAGCTGGAACGTAGGAGGTTCCACATAAATATGAGAAAAAACTTCTTCACGGTGAGGGTGATAGAGCACTGGAACAAGCTGCCCAGAGAGATTGTGGAGTCTCCTTCTCTGGAGACATTCAAAACCTGCCTGGATGCGTTCCTGTGTGACCTGATCTAGGAGATCCTGCTCCAGCAGGGGGATTCGACTAGATGATCTTTTGAGGTCCCTTACAACCCCTGGCATTCGGTGATTCTGTGATAAAACCTCAATTTATTCATCATAAATTAAAAAAACCAAATGTAGAACAAGTTAATTTTCCGACTTTAATCAGGGTAGCCAGCAACTTTGAATGACCTCTGATTTTTAAAACATTATTTCATTAAAGTTACATGTGAGAAACTCCCATTATTGTTTGTGAAGATGGTTTTTCAGTTAACTTCTCTTATTTTCAAACAACTCTTAAGGTTCTTATTCAGTTTTTCAATAGCAATTTTGCCTCTGAAATTTACATTTATTTTTGTCAAACTGTAGTCCCTGGTATAGAGAAAAAAGGATTATATTTGTGTGTTTTCAAGTGTGAATGACTGCTGAATATATAGAGAGACATGTTTAAATCAAAACTTTATGAAGTGAAAAATATATTTTCAATAGAACTTTAGGGCTTTTCATTCTAAAGCAGATAAGCAGCTCCAGCAAGTGCTTAAAGGGAGCACAAAAAGAAGCAAAAGACATAGGTGGTGGTGAAATTTTTTTGAGTTTACTCTTTGTGCTCAAAACTTAAGCATTATTAAGACTACTGGTGGGAAGAAAAGCAGGCACTTTTCCAGGCTGATATATTCTGTAGATAGAATTATGGTACCTCTATCTTCTCTTGCCGTGCTGGGTGTAGGGAAGGAGAGGTTAGTCAAATTCAATAGACACAGGCAATTCTTTATTCCCTGTTTATAGAGGAAAATAAAGCACAGAGACAAGAGTAACACTCTTAGTCAGGTGGCTAATGTTAGAAGTGGGAATAGAGACTCAATGTTCTCTAGTCTAGCACTTTAAGCACTGCCTGTGGTTCTTTATGTGATCACTAGTTTGTATTTTTTTGACAGAAAAATTTATTTCTGTGAATATCAGAGAGCAATAATAAGTTTAAGGGTATTTGCCTGATTTAATATTGAGAGATATTACACTGAGAAATGCCTCTCTAGTATTTAAAAAATGTAGAAATCTTTTTGAAAGCAATGAAAATGGCTTTCTGTTTCTTATTTAATATTTTTTTTAGAAATGGTCCTAGAACCTGAAAATTGCAAATTCTTTTCATTTAAAATGTACTATATTTTTTAGGCATTTTCTATTGAAACTACTGTTCTCTTCCAAAAGTTTGTGCATTTTCAGATACTCAGGAGGTATCTGTCATTTGATAGTTCTTTACAGTGTATTCAGCTGTGAATATTATAAGAATACTGGTAGGCCTGTGTGGGGCATGTTCTTTGTCAAGTGGTGATGGCTGTTCAATAGCTTCATCTGAAATATAGGACTGACACTTGTAAGATTTCTTTGAGAACTGCCGACCCAATTTCTACTTATCTCTGTTGCAAATAAATGGAGTAACACTTCAGAGCCTGGAGAAACAAGGCGATTTCATCAAGGGACTCTGTTTTAAAAAAAAAAAAAGTATGCCTAGACCTGCCCTTCGGAAGGTGTACCTCAAAGCTGCTGAGGGCTCCCAGGAGAAGCCAGTGCCACAGGAGCAAATGTGTTAGAAGGTTTCACAAGAAGCGCAATGGCAGTCTTGTGTGTGCACTACCTCTGTGATAGGAAAACTAAAATGAAATAGCCAACACAACCCCCAGTTGAAGACCAGTATAACTCTGGCCAATTGATAATGTTCTACCAGCCTAGATCTAGTACAAACTAAAGCAGATTCTGGAAATTAAGGAAAATGAATATATTGACAAAAGCAGTGACTGGGAAAGAATAATACACAAATAGATCCTCCCTGCTCTATTTAAATATTAGCTTATAATACAGTAAGCATGCTGTTAGCATGAACAACTGTGGTGAAGGTGTCTTGTTAGCATAATTCATTCTTGACCTTGATCTAATTTTGTTTTTCAAGGATGCTAGTCTAACAGACATTTACTTATTAAAAGAAATAGAGGGTTCATACCACATAAGGAATATTCTTATTATTTTTCAGGAGCTCAAGCAGACTTTGTAATGTGATAAGGCATACCAAGTTTCAGGAGGACTCTGTCAATATGGCTTTACAAGTGGTTTCTGTAAGTGAAAATAACATTGACATAAAAAAAATATTAGTGCAGCCTGATGAATATACAAAATACAAGAAAACTACAAGCTGAAGGACTGGATACTTGAGGAATTCTTGTGGTTTTATATGAAGGAAAATGAGTCTTGAGTGGGATGCACATTCTATAACATGGCACTAAAAATAATCCTGACTCAACTTCCAATCAACAGTGGCATACTTATTGTCAACTTGCTCCCAAAGGGCAACTCTCTGATTTGTGTTTGTCAGATGAATTATGACTTACTCATCTGGGTGGTACTTAAGGCACTTTTGTTAAATTTTGTATGATATATGGCACGATAAAACATTTCAATAGATCCACTTATTTGGGTTTTTATTTGTTGTGGGGTTTATTTTGTGTGTGGGGTTTTTTTTGGTTTTCAATTGTTGTTGTAGTCTATAATGTATTATTTAAGTATTGAAGACCTTGTTGCCTGAGATGGGTCTGGAACACTGAATGCACAAAATCCCTAAGTGAGTAAAACAAGGTAGGCATGCTGTAGGCATAGATAGTATAGGAATCTTATGAGTGATAATAGGCTGTTGAAATAGGAAGCATGAACTATGTGACTTTTTCATTTTTTATTCAATTTAAACCTGGCACAGATGATTTATGAAACTGTAATTCACACATGTAACATGTATATTAAAAATGGTGGAAGAAGTAGGAAAATATATTAATTCTGCTTGACAAAGAAAAGTAGGAGTTTGTTCCTAAATGTGATTTAATGGTGGATCATTCCTCAATTTTAGCATTTCTTTCAACCTCTACAAGCCTGCCAAATTCAAAAGGCTAGGACAAAACTAATCTTTGGGGTATTTGTGGCTTGCTATTTTGCTTTGAAGTCATGGACGGATAAATTATAGTCACAATATCCTATCAACTGAGGTATTGCTCTCACAAAAATTTCCACTGGATATTTATAGTATCTCATAATGTCTTGGAGATAATTTACTGATGAGTCTTAAACAATATTTTGTTGCAAGAAACAGCTAGTTTGAAATAGTTTAGCGCATTATTACATAATATTAATTTTGTTTAATGAAGGACTTGCAAAATGTCAAATGTTATTTAGTACATTGCTTTGATAAATGAGCATATTGGCATTTAAAAATTCCATCTGAATTAAATTACCTACTTTGTCTTGAACAGGAAATAAGAAATGGCTATAATTCATTTTCAACATTATAGGTCAACATCAAATGGTAAAACTAGAAGCTCTGCCTGTTAGAGATTACTCTCTGTTTATAGAATCAACAAAGCAAAAGGCGTAAGTTAAACCTCTGGAACTGTGAAAGCATTTTACCAAAGCCTCATATCACGCTTCTTACTTTTCTTGAGAAGATAATACTCTTTCCTTTTCTTGTGCTAACAAGGCAGCTATTCTGCCTGACATATTGATACAGAAAAAGTACAAATACAAGCCAATCATTTCTAAAAGCTAGAGATAAGAAGAAAGGACTGGAGTATGTGATACTTTTCCAGCTCAGAGTCCACTGCAACCGTCTTCCATGTATTTGTAAGGAAATGCCTGGTTTCCTAGTTCTGCAATTTATCCTCATGTCAACTTGTTTTGCAAAACACATTTCTTCAAGTTTGCCCCTCATGTTTTCATTTGTTGGCGTATCTCACCAAATATATGTATGTAAATGAGTCATGTTAAATAGCTTGCTTAGTGCTTTTGCATAGTTTCCCTTTAATATTTGTTCTTTGTGTTCTTAAAAGAACAAAACAACACCCCTCAGTTTTCTAGTAAGAACTGCTTGATCTGCTCATCTTTATTGTTGGGTGTTTAATTGTCCATCTGTCCTACAACTATGGAACTGAGTCTAGAATGTAGGTTATGTGCTGCTGCAACAGAGGAAGTCTTGCATGCAGGGGGCAGAGGTTTTGCTGTTATGTAGTGACTTCAAGTTTGAGAGCATGTTTATGGTCAAGGATGTCCGATCTACTACGGAACAGAGATATAGAACAGATGTGGTGGCTCTACAGAATAAATCAAGATAATGAAATTTAGCTCTAGGCAAGTTAAAATTTTTTTTAGGACAATATTTTGCCCAGGAAAGGGTAACCACAAACACTTTGCAATTTCCAAGTCATCATGTGCCTTTACCTGCAAAATATTTTTGTGCTATAATTATGAACCAGAAGTGACTAAAGATATTATGATCTTCTTTCTTTGTAAATAGATGGGATAAGAGAAACATTTGTATGCCTTCTTTTCAGTTTGAGACATGAGCCACTGCTGCTCTAGGGCAAATAATCTGTGTCAGTTCCCAGGAGAACTTCCTAATGATTGGGATATGCATATGGGGTACACTGCCACGCTGGTTGCGCCATTCCCCTGAGTAGTACAGCTGTCAAATCTCATGCAGCTAAATGAGTTTAAAGCCATTTCTCCCGCTTTCCAAGTGATTTCCTTCCTCAGTGGTAGGTCACTGTGTAAATCAGGCCACTGACTTCTATTTCTCTTTCTAGCTAAAATGTTAGTAAACTAAATAAAAATGTTCTTTCTTCCACTTTTTTTTTCTTTAAAAGGAAGCAAAAGTCAAGACTGTGTTGTGAAAGTAGACTTACAGGTACATTTATTAAGGTAAAATTAAGATGATTGATTGTTGGAGGTTTTTTGGAAGGGAAGATATTGTTGTTTCTGAGTCATTGAGTTACCCATACAACCCGAGTTACATGGGAGAAGTGAGTCTTATTCCAGATATACTTACCTTTGTGGTAGGTGGTTGGTACAAGTAACAAGCATTAATAAGGGACCTCTTTGCAATTAGTGATGCACACAATCATTTCCACTATGCTCCACATGCCTGCAAACGATGCGAGCCTTCTGCATTTGTCTCTCTATAGCATTCCTCCTCTCCTGTCTAAATGACCTCCATCTGTCTACTTTGAAAAGATTCAGTTAAAAGAGTGAGTGGTTTTCTGCATCTGGGAATTCTAGTTTAGGATTTTTAGAAGCAGTTGCAAATCTTTGCTGGGCCAATTTGACTGTCATAAAGAATAATTGCAACATCTTTCTTTCTATACAGAGATGAATTTTCATGAAAACGTTGAAGTTGATAGTGAAAAAAAAGACTATTTAGGAATAAATATTACTTTCTTTGACTTCTTTTCCTTATGTCTTTGCTACATTTAATTTTCTTCTGAATTTGGCAAACTTGCACAATATAGTTTCTAAAATAAAGCAACCTCTAAATTTTTAGGAACTTCACAATGTTTACTGATTGTTCATTCTCTGATGGTGCCTTCCAGGGGCTGAATCGGACCCATCTGTTTGTTCTGCCACAACCCAATACGGAAGTAGTCTTATACTTGGAACACCTACAGCATCAAATCCAAATAGAATGATCTAGTTAAAAGAATCATGCTCTTAATATGTGAAAACAGATTTGCTTATATTGTCCAAAACACAAGTAAAACAAAGTTTAACTTTGTATAGGTCTTTAGTACTTTAGTAATCCTTTATACTGTCATCTCTCATTCCTCTCGGTGGACTAACAGAAGTAGGAATTGAACAAGCTTCTCATATCTTCTTTGCTCAGAGATTCATTACACTGGAGCCTTCTTACAATGAAGCAGCATCCTTTACAGTTAATCCTCACAATAATCTTGTTATGGATTATCTATGTCAATCCTTCCTATTTTCTTTTACTTGTTACCTTTTTTTTTTTTTTTCCTTTTTTTTTTTTTTTTTTTTCCTAATTCTTCTTACTCCTACTAGTCAAAGTAAATACAAATAAAAGATGTCCTTTCCACAGGCAGCACCTGCTCTAGATTGTTGTATGGGACTGAACAATTTAGGTCACATTTCAGGATATGAGAGTGGACCTGCCCTTGAGTGAAAATGCAGCTCTGTAGAAGTGTGCTATAAGAAGCTGAAAAGGCATGCACTGTAAGTGAAATAAAAATCTTGTGGTAAACGTCCATTGGTGGGTTCAGTGACATAGCTGAAGTAGAGGAGGTCTAAGGGTTTGTGTCTAAACTGCTCTTTAGGGCAACAGGTAATGGCCTCAAGTTGCACCAGTGGAGATTTAGATTGGATATTAGGAAGAAGTTCTTTACTGAAAGAGTGGTTAGGCATTGGAACAGGCTGCCCAGGGAAGTGATGGAGTCACCATCCCTGGAGGTGTTAAAAAAAACAAATGGATGTGGCACTTTGGGACATGGTCTAGTGGTCAGGGAGATGGGATGAAGGTTGGACTTGATGATCCTATAGGTAGTTTCCAACCTAAATGATTCTATGATTTACGAAAATGAAATGACAACATCATATGCAAGAAAAGCATGTAATAACCTGGGAAATCATAGAATTTCTGGATTAAGACGAAGTAAAAATGTGAAAAAGAAAAAAGTTTCTCAGATGACAAATCAGAAAAATACAGATTTAAAATTTTAGGAAATACCATATTCCTATTATCCCTTTGGGCCAGATTGACCATCACATCTAGTGATACATGTGGCTCAGAAGTTCCAACTTGGAAAGGGAAAAGATGTACACTACAGGTGATATTTGCAAATCAAGAATCCTGACCTTAGGAAGGAGATACCAGCAGGGTATATCTGCATTACATAATGAAAAGATAGGTTCTTATATATTTTAGAATCTTACCCTCATTCCTCAAAAATACAGCACTTTCCATAGGAGAGAAATATTTTCACAAGTAGTAATTTTTTGAAGATGCAAAAGCAACTCTTAATTGGAAAATTGAAAATGCTCATGTCCCTGTAAAAATACATCTGGGTTCATTAAAAACTATTTGTTCTGTAATGACATTCAAGCAATAGAAATTCAGAGCATTTGAGATGGATTTTCATACTAATTCTTGGTAATCATAGATTTACTCGCTCTATTGATGGTTTAGTAAAGGTCTTATAACTGGTTAATTGAATAGCTTAGAGTTTTAAGCATGATAGCTTTGTATGTAAACCTTGCATTTGTGGTCTTTTAATTACTTTGATTTAAAACATATGATAATTCAAAACTATAAAGAAAACCTCATAGGTGGCAATTGAAGGTTTCTACATTTGGAAGAAATGCAGCTAAGCGGTTATGCAATTATTTGCATATGAAAAAATTAATATGCCTAAATTATTTGTGGAACACACCCTATTTTGTCTTTGTAAATCTTATTTCCATATCTAAATTTTTATAATTTGAACTGTACGTGCAAGAACTATAAGTATGAAAGCAGAAAACTATTAAAATGTGTTTTCCAAGGTGCATAGTCCTGCAAAAAATGGTTTCTTTAGCATAAAGCCTTAGATGTATACTTTTTCTTTGAAGCTGGAACAATCAGCATTCTTGACATTTTATGTCAGTCATTAGTCATGTCCATTTCATTTTGTTAATTGCCATAACCTTTTAAAAAAACCCAGAAGTCAGCTATGTCTCTGGCAGATTGTTCCTTAGATTTCAGGCAAGAAGTGAAGAGCATGTCTAAAACCACATTTTCCTTATGATAGTAAAGCATTCATTAGGAAAAAGAGAAAGTTTACAATGGCTACATACACCATCCAGGCTACTGTTTTTAACTCACTAACAGAACTGCTGTGGTCTCACAGTAATGTTGCTACTCACAGCATAGCCCCTGACTCAGCAGGTTCATTTTGGTAACAGAAAAAGCCAAGGGGGGAAAAAAAACCTTACATATGCTTAAACAGGACCCCGTGAAGTTAAAAACTGCAAATTCAACTTTACATACCTCATATAATGACTGCATATAATCTAATGCTGAAGTGAAATTTGTCTTTGCGTTAGTTTTGGACTCCTGGGGAGAAAGGCTGAAGCATTTGTCTGCTAACATTTGTCTTTCATAACTGAAAAGGCAAGAGCTATGAAAACTCTTCCAGAGGTAACTCATAAACAATTCCAGTCCCAGGTTTTTGTGACACCTTGTTACAAGTAGCATCAGGAGTTAGAGATTTTGGGTGTCTTCTCTGGGAAAGAAAGGCTACAAAAGACCATCCTGCAAACAGGATGTGTGCCATGCAGTGCCAGCTGGGCCACCTCCTCTAAAACAGTGCACTTAAAAGAGTTTGTGTATTTGCAGTCCAAGGAGAAGAAAAAGAAGAAAATATCTATTTACATTCCAAAGCAAACTCCTCTAAGTCTTGAAGGCTAATACTTCCTCCTCATTTCTGTGGGGAATGTGCTGAGTTAAATCATTGGCTTTTACTGGAAAGATTCAGCTTTTAAATGTCCAAGTAGAAATCTAGAGAAAATCAGATGTTATTTGAAAATTTGTTCTGTGACATCTTAAAACCCCCATAACCCCAACACTACCCCCACCTCCCTTTGAAACCAGCCAAAACAGAAAAACCCCATAGGATGCAGCTAGGAAAAAGAAATGCAAGTTTTAGAAGAGATTTCATTATTTTTCTTCTTTCTATGAAATGAAGCAATATTAAATGAAACAGTATGCTTCCATGCTCTGAAGGATTTCCTGTAAATAATCTTTTTTCATTTTGCTAATCTTCACTTCTGAAGATTTTATTGATAATGCGGCACAAATGTAAAACCACCTCAAAGTAACTAATAACATGGCCTATCATCAGGGAGCTGCCTGATGGCTGGGGCTGCCCCAGTGTCCCTCAGGTTGCCCTGCTTCTGTCTTGGGTGCTAGGACAGGCGATGTCTGTCAGTTCCTGCCCTGTGGCAGGAAGGCCCTGCCCCTGTGGGTTTGGCCTGTGGCTCCCTATGCCTCAGCCCACAGGAGTTGCTGGACCTTGCAGTCCCTGGCAGCAAATGTGGGCTGTCTCCTGCACCCACAAGTCAGCCATTGGCAAATCTTCTATGAAAGGTTTTTCTGATGTATATTTGTTGTTAACCCAACATTTACATAACTTTATCACATCTTTCTTTGTATGACTGATTTTTCTAAAATGAAATCTTCAATTCTACAACATGAAAACACTTTGTTGGAATTTTCTGCCTCACCAAAACCATGAGAAGCAGCTTTAGACCATCCTACCAACTTTGAGCACCTATTGCATTTGAACATAACTTCAGATCTTCTACCAAGACTAGTTATGATTCTAGTGGCTCATCAATTTAATTTGGAAAATATGTGCTAGCTTGTAAATACATTTAGGGCTGTAGATGACCTGCTGACTCTACCCTTAGCTTGCTGTTTACATCCTCTCTGGGAGTGGGACAGCAATGGGACATACACAGCGTTACCTATGTATGTCTCCAGCCAAGAACCATGTCCTTGAAATGCTGAAAACCAGTCAATTATTTATCAGGAACATTTGTTTCCATTTTTTTCACTGTTCTATTGCCTTACAAATCACGTAGTAGGAAAAACAAATATTTTGAAATGTAATTAACAACATTTAAAGCTAATAGATTCAAAGATGAGCTATTATGGCATTGGTGGCATCAAGGCATTTGCATTTTGTAAAGCTGCCTTGATTATTTTTCCATTACTTTACCTTGGTAATGTACAGGTCAATTTATCTTTCAAATGTTCCTTAATACACTCAGAACTTTCTCTCCCTCTTCAGGCACAGTGTAAGCAGCCTGTATTTCAAAATGAAAGGGCTGCAGTCACATATACATGACATGCCTACTGATGTTTCCCACCGCGAAGCTTCAAGAGTCATCACTCAGTGAGAGAGTGAGACTCTATTGATATAACAGGATGATATTTTATAAGTAATTGCTATTCCTTCTAACTTTTACTTTCTGTTTCCACACATGTTAAACAATAATCCTAAGGTACATAGGTGATTTACAGCAGGAGCCCACAGGCTGCTGCAACAGAGATAATTGTGGCACAGATGCAGGAATATTTGTCCAGCCTGAGGGGATGTGACTGGCTCAATGGTGCTGCTGCCGAGCCAATGTGCTGTGAAGTTTCAGCATCAGTTTAAGTTGGAAGCAAGGATGTAACGATTGTCCTCGGTACCTTACAGGATTAGGTCTGAGATGTAGCATTGTATCTGCCCTCTTTAACTTCTCTCAGTCATGTGGATTAAGATGATCTGAGTCATAATCTTCTGTGCAAATTTTATCATGATGCCATTTTCTATAGACTTCGAGGGCTCTTTAGTCATACTGGTGAAAGATAAATGAGGCTGGTGAATAAACAAGTCACCTGTTATGGAGTCACCTGACCCTGTAGCTTGTTTTTTTCTCCTCTTGCTGCCTTGCAGGCCTGGCTTCCTGTTCCTGATCATTTGTGGGAATGAGAACACAAGGTCCAATCTGTCTTGTATTATGGCTATGAGTTTCTGCTTCTCTCTTACTAACTGTTAATGTGACACATCCAAATGGTTGTTCTCCTCTGAAGAGTCACTAAACTGGTTAAAGCGTCTTAAAACAGTTTCTTCAAAGCAAAATAGCATGTGATTTCCAAGACAATAGCTAGGAAAATGAGGTAACAGGAAAAAAAACGCCTACAACACACCAACACAACCACCAAGCTCTTTCTTTACCTACAATAGTCTTTCTGCTTATGCTTACGTTATTCTCCCATCTGTAGTGGAAGAGTTGGATTTTCTGTTCAGTCCCTTTCTCTCCATGACTATATCATACAGGACATCAAAACTGGAGCCAGCAAGCATTATCTGGCACTCCATGATGCTCAGACCTTGACACTTGCAATTTAAAGCAGTTCCTGGCATGGTTTTAGTCCAGGATTACTGATAAATCCACTTTGATTTTAGGGATTGGGATAATTTAACAGTGTGAATACAGTCCTTTCTGTGCCAGATAGCCTTAGAGCCAGCAAATGGTCTTGGGCACTTACAATTCCATAGTATAGAGACAGCTTTCAGGTCACAATGTGCATTTGCATCTCTGCCAGCTTTCTGACAAGCACCAGTTACTATTCCTCTTTCTAAGGTGGTTATTTTAAACTATTGGAATTAAAGTTGTGCAGACTTTTTGGCTTTTAAAAGTTAAGATCAGCCCAAAGCATTAATTCTTTTTATTATCCTTAAAATAAAAAAGTAATTCAAGTGTGACATTAAAATAGTGTAACAAAATGAAGGAACAGAGTGAAGCCATAAATATCCCAATCTTTTTCTTAAAAAAATTTTCAATGGGTTTTTTTTCTGCCAAAACTGTTGATGAAGCTTGACCAAAATATTAACTTACTTTTTGTCATTTACTTTGGACTATTTTGCATATTTACTGAAATACTGGTGAATGTGTTACTCAGCACACTCCTTTCCCCCCTCGCTATAACCCTAACCAAAAACACCCCCAAATTGTCCAGCTCTGTTTAGGACTTCTGTAAGCCCACATTCTGGTGCCAGAAGAAAAAACATTCTAGTATGTATATTGACAGCAGCTAGCTATTTGTGAATTGATAGCCATCGTTAGCTTAACTCTTCCAAGTATTTTACAGAAGGAGCATTGTCTTTGTTGCTGTTTCATTTTCTGTTTTTCTTCTTCCCTCCCCACAACAGCTCGGTTTAACTCATAGAAGTCTAGTAGGTTAATATCACACAGACAACCAGATGGGAATATGATAGTTGTAAAAATTAGTACCTCATTTTCAACAGAAGACAGTAGAGGTGATATGAATAGATGACTTCCTCTCTGTTGCTAGCATCACTTTCTAGACCCTGTCTACTGCTGACTTTTCTTACATACAAGCGCTTTATAGAAATCTATTTCAACTACTCAACATCTGTGAAATGAAACGGAAAAGCCCAAAGCCAGGCTTGCAAGTTTTTATATGGGCAACAATGACAGGGAAATCAAGTAAATTGTACAAAGTCAGTGAACCTGCTTTTCTTTTCCTTCTTTCAAGTGTGTAAATCAATGAAGTCCTGGTAGTGTAAAGTCTTCATCAGTGAGTACAGAATCAAGCCCAGGCTAAACCAAATCACAACAGAGTATGGACTAAGACGTAATGCATAGCTGTTGCACCTATTGAGCTCTGCTGAGAGGTCTCATTTTATATTTCTTATTTTTGTTTTTAAAACGTGAGATCAATACAACATTTGCAAAATCAGTTTTTAGACAGGAAAGCAGACATTTCTCCAGGGAATGAAAAGGTTTCTAAGATAAAAGCAAACTGCAAGTAACATACAACAACAAAAATTACATTTCCCTGGCCATCATAATGATGGTTTCCCTTTAAGAATATTCTTCAGGTTCAGTGATGAATGGGCTGAAATAGTTACTTAACTTAAACATATGCTAACATACTTTATAGGAGCTGATGATATAAAAATAACTAGAGCTGTATTGAGTGTTGTTTTGATAATAATTAACACCTTGATGAAGTACACCTGCTATTACTGAGCAGGAACCATCCTTTTATTCTGACTCAGAATTTCTTTTTCAGGCATTGCCGTGATGGAAGTGATCAATAGTAATTTGAGTCAAATGTACAGGACTTACCGAGTTGCATCAAGAGACAAAATGTAGGCAATCTGATACAAAGGAATATGACCACCTAAGAGATTTTTAGGACGAGTGGCTGCAACAGAAACTGGTATTAAGATTTCTTTTCTTCTTTAGATGCCTATTTATCAATAGAAACTAATGCTTTCACCTCAGTACTGTCACACAAACAGAAGCATCAGGCACCCTTACCTTCACTGTAAGCCATCTCGCTGCTTACTGAAGGCTAAGGGTTGTCCCACTACCTCTTCCTTAATTGTCTCTGAGAAATATGTGCATTAAATGTTGCTCTGCATTCTTATTATTGGGAGAAGTTATCATTCCTCTTTGCAAGAAATGTTCCAACATGAAAAGAGGGTGTTCTACCAGCAGCAGTAGTATCATATTGATAACACTTAGTGGGAAAAATTTTACTTGATAGATGGAAAGCTCAGGTTCTGATCCTGGTTCATGCATCTCATTGGAGAAAGGTTTTATCACTGGCAGACCCTCCATGAGTTTTTATCTCTGATTAATTGCTTGCACCAGTTTTGGAGTCGGGAGACATTTTCTTGAATGTGTAAGGACATAAAGTACTTGATGCAATTTTACCATTTCCTGCAGCTGGAGCTATCAGCAGTTTGGCTAAAGATAAGCTGCTTCTGCCACCTAGAAATCCCTCAGCTACAGGGTGTTGAAAGCTGAGGTAGTACACAAGAGGAAGGACAATTCTGTACATGGCCTGTTTCTTACATTCTTTCCCGAAGCATCTGATACCAATCTGTTTGGAGAAAGCACACTGTAACTGTTGTCTGACCCAGTACTGCTTGTTTTTATGTAACTGGCCTTGTGCTGACTCTGTCTCCTGTGGCTCCTTTAAACCTCTTGAGCATTTCTAGCTTTTTGTCTTCAAAGTGGGCTGAAGCATTTTTCTGTTCTTTTAAACTGCCTCTCCCATTCTGCCCCTACATTTTTGAGAAACAAATTAGTCTTTTATTGCTGCTTGACTTGAAATCCCTACTCTGATTTTGCACTGGTAGAGCTGTTGCAACAATGATGACCATTTTGAAATGGTTGTTTAAAAAAAGCAGCTTCCAAGAGTGTGTCATTCAATGGCACAAATCCACAAATTCTCACTGTAACATAATTGCCTGTAAATATCCATATTTTATAGTGTCTTTTCCAAAAAAGAAACAAAATTATTATTTAAATTGTATGCATGCAGTATGCTTGCAGTTATTCCCACTGTTTAATTATGTCAATAGTATTAAGCAGGATTTAGAGATTAAATCAAGAGTAAATTTTCTTCCTGAGTGGTTTGACAATAACCTGAATGTGTTTTCTGTTGTATCTAGTTTTTACATAGTGAATAATAATAACTAAATTATGGTGCTTGTACTCTGGACTTTTATACAGAAAATTGACATTCAATGAAATCAAAGCATTTCAAACTTTGATATCCTCCGTGTAGAAGACAAACTCTGAAAGCCTGTATTCTTAAGAATATGAAGTACAAATATGATTGATAATTCAGGTACTTTAGTGAAAGGATTTAACATAATCACCTGAATTCTTAGATCTAAATCTGAATACCAGCTGAAGTATCCTGATTCTTTTCAGTTTCCTGGTACCAACAGATCCAAAGGAAATCAGGAATCAGCTATATGAAATAAGAAACTTTGACAGCTAGATCACCAAGCATAGAGATTAATATCAACTGTTAGTTACCTTTGGCTTTGGTCAAATAATGACTACTTTTTGGTTTTTTTTCCCAAAAAATTGAAATGAAGGGGATGGAATTACGCTTCTTTACTTGTTTATCAGCTTACTTCTTTAACTAATAGAACTTCCTCTTCAGTTTTAAATCATGAATGAAGCTGTTAATTTTTAAAGCTATAAGGTAAATACTGGTTTACTCATGAAGCATATAAATTATTAACTAAGAACAATTAATTATAAAATAAAGACAGGCTAGAAAGTTTCAGTATAACAACTTTTTACTGGAAATTTCAGTTTTCTTAAAATCACATATTTCACAGAATGATGATTCTGTGATGATACAGATGATACTTTTATTATTAATAGTATTATGTCTTTATTAAATAGTTTCAGTTTTCTTCTTTTTGCTATAGCAAAATATTCTGACTGATTTGGTTTTAATTTGAGTTTTAAATCTTAATGTAAGTTTATATTTATGAATAGTATGTTCATAGGGAAAAAATGATTTTTTTTTATGTTTTCAGAAATAAATTATTAAGCTTTTGAATGCTTAAAAAATGTTAGGGAATGATGACCTTTGATCTAATTGTTTCTGATCTAAATACCTCTGGTCTACAAGGAAAGCAAAACATCAAAATTCCAAAATTTCTCATGCAGTGAGAAATCCCCCCTAGTCTAAGGGGGAAAAGGAACGTATTAGGTATATTGAAAGGCATGAAAGGCTGGGAGGAGGCTGTTGGTTGAGTCACTCCTTTATCTCCACCTGTGTAAGCATTAGAATTAGGATGCCTGTACTTCTTCCCTGGCTTTTCCTGGGCTGAAGCTGAAGGCATCTTATAGGAGGTCATAACTTTGTAGTGAGGGATGAAGACAATGGATACTAAAACAGTAGAAAATTGTGATAAATTCTTTTTCATCTGACTGAAACATGAGGCCAGAAACCCACTGCTGTTCATACACAAAACAAGGATACTTTGCTAAAATAACAAATACAGTAACTACAGAGAAACTTGTAACTGTTATGAAAAATGTTCTTAGTAGCATGGTTGTCTAAAGTGTGCATGAATGAAATCCCCTTTTCCCATTCTGTAGTTTTCTAGAGTGCAACAATATAGACCTTTCTTCTGCTGTGTCATTGATCAGAAAATCCTTTGTCAAAGGTAGACATTGGAATATTAGCAGTTTTGAACTTGCATTTATATTTGAGCTTTCTGATAAAAATCAGCAAAATAGTATCAGTTCCAGTGAAGTTTAGTAAGTTATTTCTGTTCAGCTCTACTGTTACACAGTTTAATCACATTAACCATTACCTGCCCTAAAGTGGCAACCTGTCTCTAATGCCAACTACTTTACTGGTTTAATCCTGTTTAAAGCAGAACTACAATGATCACACTTAATTCTGAGTGTGTACACACATTGTTCCAAACAAGCAGCTGTTATAAACTGGTCTTCAGTTGCTTAAGAGTATTTTTAAAGCCTTAGTGTTGTTCTCTTGAGGTCAGTGTTCTTTGTCCAAAGTAATAGGTATCAAGAAAATCCCTACATCTTTCCTTTTCTTGTATGGGACCATTATGGCATCCAGTTACATTTTAGATTGTTCCCTAACACAAATTTACCCACTGAGTGAAAATCCTCTTGTCTGATATAGGGTCTTTAGGCAGGGATTACTTTCATTTCACTGAAAGCTAAGACCTCTGTTTTCTAAAATTTGCATTCCTTTTCCTGTAGTTTTTCAAGTAGTTATACTCAGTGACAAGACACTAGCTACACTTTGTTTAGCAAATAGAGCAAATGTTCAAAAGTTTATTTCAATTATTTTAAAATCCTGTGTTATATCTTTTTGCACCGTTTGCTACATTGTATTGAATGTGAAATTTCCTAACAGTCATCAATGGTACAGTCATATGCAGAAAAAGCAGTAGTTTGGGGGGAGTATCTTTAGTATTCTTCACTTTTCTAGCTAGAAACCAGAGTGACAAGCCATAAATGCGTTCCGTGGTTTTTTTTTTGTTTGTTTGTTTGTTTTTTTTTCCCTGTTGAGGATTTATTAGCACTGTGGAAGAATCTGGCAGTCATGTTAAGTGCTACACATACCTGTAGTGAAAAAACCTGCTCCTCAAAAATGCAAAGTTTTGGTTGTTTCCCTGAAGGCAGCTTGAAGTTTGTAAGGTTTCTACATAACATTTTTTCATAGGAAAGAACAGTTGCCATATTTCAAAATTATTGAGTTCTCTGTGTGCAAAATTATGTGTTTAAAGTGGAATGGTATCCTTTCTTAAGTTAAACAGAGTGTGTGTATTTCACGTATTAAATACTGTAATAAAGAAAGACATATAGCTAGCATTGTTTCTGTGGAAAAGGCAAATCATACTAGAAAACATTTTAGGCTTATTGAAGCTCAAGGCAATGAAATAATGTATATTAATAGTGGTCTAAGATAAGAATGAATCAAACTATTAAGAACTGAATCATCAAAATATATCACACATCAATTTTCTTCTTTCTTTTTGTCACATATGGGTAACTCAGAATCTGTCATGAATTGTACTTCAGCTTTTCATTTTACTCTTTTTCCTTCTTACATATAAGTTCTTGAGTTTGTTTCAATCATCCATCCCCCTTCCCCATAACATGTCTCTTGGTTCTCTGTCTTCTTTACAGCCACAGATTGCTTTCTTAAGCAGATTGTAATATCTCACCAGTAGATATCCTCTTTGTGGGGAATGGGGATGTCTTCTGGGTTTATTGACATGGCCTGATTAGCCATGATAAATCCATCCTGCTCACTGTTACATCTGTGGCTTTCTCTCTCGTAGTCTGTTTTTTCTGTTAATTTTGCTTCTGACACGTTCCTGTCAACTGACTGAAAGTATTTAGGTATAAAATTCTATGTCATCAGTATTCATGTGGCACACTTAGAAGGTCAGAACTCCATTACTGAGGAAACATCCACCATCGCTTTGGCTTTGCAGTTTTTTCTTTATTGTATCCAACAGATCGGGATGTTGATCTCTTGTCTGAGTACTTACTCTTACATACACTTACAGATTTATGCTTACTTAGCTCTGTCCATTGTCTCTCAGGGTAGAGAAGAAAAATGCTTGGAATACACTTCTTTCTGTCAGATGCTAATCATAATTTTGAGGTTATATATACAGTCTTTAATAACAAGCGGTGTAGCAAAATCTCAGTACTAGATTTTATAGCATATACAGAGATTGCCATACCCACATGAAATTTGCAGAGACAAAGAAATTCCAAGTGCCACCCTCAATCACAGTGTGAGGCTTCAGTTTTCCAGTAACATTAAGAGAAGCAGGCTTCCTTGGGGATCACTAAAGCTTTCACACCATTCTTCATATATTGTATTTCTTAGTAGAAAGTGACACAATGAAGCAGTTCAAATGATCATACAACCAAGTATGATGACAATTCTCCCTTTGGAAAGCTCTCGAACAATACAAGTTTGCTTTTATCCTATGTTAGCAAATAAGAGATTGTGGTATGTTTAGGGTTATCTGTGAAACAGTGAGTGCAATTGGGAGGAACCTACCAGTCATAAGTTCTACAGATATATTGCCAGAAGCTGTCTTCATCTAACCTGGTGTCTTTCTGATCTCTGTCGCTGACTCTCACTTGAATGGATTTTGTCAGTATTGTAGCAAAAAATAAGTTCTTAGGAGCTTCTAAGAGCAAGAAGTGGACTTGTCTTTTGGCTTTTCCTGAACAAACACTGACATTTCCCTGTGCAACATGGATTTTTCAAATATAAATGATTTTTTTTTCCAACAGAAATTAATTCTGATTGGAAAGACCAATCATCTGTATGTACATATTTACTGAAAGAAACATCTCTGCCTAAACACAACAGTAATAACATTTATCTTTTAAAGTACTATTGGAGTATAAAGTATATACATACCGTGGTGCACATTGGGTAACCTTGAAAAGTGAATATATTCTGCTTGAGCTACTGTTAATGTGTTAAGATACTTGCAGCAATTAGGAATACAGATGTGTTGTACAAATGGCAAGGCCTTGTGTGAATTTGTTTTGCAATGTGTTGCTATCTTTCATTAATATGTATGTAATAAAAAAGAATTCTAGGTAGGAATTCCATCTGTACAGAGATGGTACAGCATTATTTTCTTTGTACTGCTTTATGTTATTCCATTTTAAAAAATATTCTTCAAATGAAGGGGGAGATTGGCTTAGCTGCCAGAATTGTTCTTCAGTTGCTTCAAGAAGAGAAGGGATTGTCCTTGGAGAGTATCTTTTTTTTTTTCAAAAAAAGATCTAAGTATGAATTAAAAATACTAAATGAAGTAATTCAAGCCTTCAAGGAAAAAAAAAAGTATATGTATTCCTGCACTTGCAAGAGGGAGCCATCATTTTATAATTCTGCACATCATGTCATAATTTCCTATAATATCCCATAATGACCAGCTGTCACACTGAAATAATTAAATGTTGACTCTGCTGAATATTTAAAGAGACTTATTCTTATTATGGGTTATGAAGGCTATTGTTAGTTCATACAGAAGCTCTTCCCACTGAAATGAAGATGCAAATCATTGTTACTTTTTTACATCCTGGTTCAGGATGAAGAAATTAAAAGGAATGTAGTACAGCTTTGTTGTTATACCAGAAAGCTTCTGAGACAGTCAAAGACCAAAAAAATTAATTGAATCAGATCTTAAATTTATCTTAACAAGACACCTGTGATTGGTCTACTTTATTATATAAAATATAAATCTTCTCTACACAAAACACATGATTGTTTTCTAACAAGAAGTCAAATACAGGAGAGAATCAGGTACTGATAGTTTCTTTTTTTTTTAATGTAGATACTATCAAGCATTAATAAAGACTTTTAGGAATAGACACTTTAAGGTGATCCTTAGAATAAAATAGCACTGTTTACTTTTTAAAATTCATTCTATGATAGCTTATTCCATGAAGACCCCACTAATTCAAAGCATGGTTTGTAGCACTTTTAAAGTCAAAGAGCATACCCTTCTCTTGCCTATGTTCCACGCTATGGGGATCAAATAAATTAATACAGGTATTTCAGAGCTCTTGTTTTTTAATTCCTGGTTCATACACATAGTTTTTCATGTGAAGCTATAGAGTTATCCATAGTCATGAAATTTTAAATATGCTTTAGGCATTGTTGCATGGAATGCAAAAATTTATATTTACCACCAAAAACATAAACTGGTTGAGGTTGCTAGGGAAAAACAGCTGTTTGTTTTTAACTAAACTGTCTTCTGGTACTATGAATGTGGCCTCACTAATATTTTTGGACATCACATCTACAACAATAATACAGCTTTTTAGAAGATATGACAAAGCACAAGCAAACCTACAAATCATGTCACAATCACAGAAGAATTGAGTATGCTTCATTTGTTCATACTTTCTGAACACCCCAGGGCTATTTACATGTAAATTCTTCAGATTATGATTTTTCTTAAAGTTAGAAAATGCAGTTGGACTTCTCTAGTAATTTTTACTCGCAGCTGTTTGGGGTTAAAATAGGCCTGGTGTCCAACACAGCGACTCCTTTTTACTGTGCTCTAGACCATCCATTGTCTGACAAGTAATTGTTTTGTTCCTGTACAGAAAGAAAAAAAGCTAAGAGAAAAGAGAGAGCAAAAGGTGGGAGCAGAGGGATGTGGGGACAGAACTAGCAATGAAGCCAGGATGAAGAGACCAGGATCAGGGATAATTTGTAAATGGATACAGTGGGAAATTAGGTCAATGGAGAATCTGGGGGATTGAAATGGCTGTGCAGAGCCAAGAACAGATCCTGGATAGGTCTGTTGGACTGGATGGGCCAGAACATGACTGGAATTAAGAAGAAAGGATTGGAACAAAGAACAGTTGACTCTGGCTGGGTGAATGGGACCAAGTTTGACAGAGCAGAGAGCAAGGCAGAATTAGTGTCTGAAGAATGTGCACTGCCAGAGCTTATTTGGAAGCCCAGGTCCATAAATCTTAACAAATAGCTTTATGCTGAGCAATCTTGATGCTGTGGAGGTTTCCATCAACTGCTGAGTTACAGGAGCCCAATTTTTTACAGACTCACAGCTCCTATCTGCTATGTCCCTTCTCTACCATCCCTCTTTTTGACTGGCACAGTCCTTAAACTCTAACACAGTACCACCTGATTCCTTCCAAGTTTTCTTCCTGTTTGGCTGGAAAATGGCAATTGTGTTATGGCTGATTTAGAACTGCATACGTGTAAATGGGCCAGTTTAATTCCTTTTGAAAAGGCTAATTTAAGGTGGGTTTTTAAACGTAACTGTAGTGTCACCTGTGTTCAGGAGAAGTATAGATACTAAAAATCACAAAGATTATCACTTCTTTTAAATTCAGTTTAGTTAGGTTAGTCAACACCTTCATAAGGGCCTGCAAGGGGGACTGTACAGTTTCCTTTAGCTATTACAAAGACTTTGTTTCTGAAAGAAAGTATACTAAGAAGCAGAGACTAATATATCCTCCTGAAATTAAACTATATTATTATGTATATCGTGTTGTCATTTAATATTGCAGTAACAGCCTTAATTTTGCCATTTCATAACCTCTGCATACTTGATTTCTTATGCTCTATGATTTTTTTAGCATGTGTTTTGGGCATAATTTCTTTTAAAGCTTTACATTTGAAATTATTGACTGTGGTCTTGCCAAGTCTTCTCTTCTTGCTTTCCCCATCCCCTTCTCAAGATAAAGAGACAGCAAACCCTGGGACTACACCATCCTAAAAGCTACATGGACGTTTAACAACTCTAGTTCCAGACATCTAAGGGACTCTCTAGATGAAGTTTTGTTCAGGACCATTTTTGGCAGAATTGAAAGGGAATCAGTGCTTCACCATTTTAATTGATAAGTTGATTTGTCTCTTTCTCTAATGTCAGAAATAGGTCCCTGCTTCCATGACTGTTTTATTTCTTCAGCCACTCTTGCCCTCAATGATTATACTTTTTGAGACAGTGGAATGTGAGCCCCAGTATAAGGTGAACTCAAGATGTTTAGAGTTTAATTTCTTCAGTTCACAACCACTCCAGGGAATTTCTTAGAATAACCAGTTCCTGATTCAGCAAACAAAATCTCAGAAATCTGCAGCAAACTACAACTGCTAAAATGGCTGGTGGCCATAAGAATTGTAGCATGGTCTACTGAGAGCAGCAGGTACCACTTCCACTAGCCTGTTAGGAAAGTATTTCATAAATATATAGTGCTCTTTAGTTGACGGAATCTTCACAAAACTGCTGGTGGTGTTATAACAGATTGCTCTAAGATTTCATTAACTCAATGGTGGTGATTGGTTTGTTTTTCTTCCACTGTAAATGTGTTTTTCTTCTACTTTCTGCTTGATATGAAAATGAATTAGTGTGTGCACACACTACTCCAATGCCTGAAATTAGCAGAACACCATGCTTTCTCTCTCTCCATTACCATATTGAATGTTTGCTACTTTCTAGCACCAAGGACATATAAGGTGTAATTTATAAAATCCAGGACCCAAACTCTGTAAAATTTCAAATGTTCCAGCCTCTGTGTCCATTGCACACAAATCAAGATTATAAATGATATTAAGAAGGATAAATGGTGACTAAAAATGGTGAGTGTTTCTACAAAGCAAAAACTTCAGATCATTAAAAATATGTAAGACTTTCAAGGACATTGTTAAATAATTGATGTAGTCTTCCACAGCTGACAATGATCCTGTGCTTACTCTTCCAAAAATAGAGATGAGCACATCTTTCAGGCAACTAATTCCAAGGTAGTGCCTTAAGTATATGATTGCTTGAAAAAGCTTTCAGTACCGCTAAGCACTCAAAGAATATAGTGTGTTATATTGTGTGTGCAAAAACTCACAGAGATTTCGCATATAACTTTGCAACCTGAATCTTATAGCTTAGTCTTCTAATGTCAGCCTATACTGCCCTGTTTTCCTGCAGTGACATAGACAGAAGATGGCACTGTTTATTCATTGTTCCAAAAAATTGAAAAGCTACTTTCCTGCTCTTTCAAGGAAAAATAAATGTTAGTATACAGGGAAAACAGGAAGGAAAATGGAGGTGATAATATCTGTGGAGAAATAGATACTTTTTGCTGCGTCAGGACATATGCCTGTAAAAGTTGAAGTGTTGACAAGGCTCAAACAGGAGCTACCTTTTGTCATGATAGCTGTACAGAGTTCAAAGCCTCTGTGAAATGGAAGCCTAAAAGACAATGTTGAGATCAAATATCAGAGGAGGAGGAGAGGGCTAGTATTGAAGTTGTTTATACACTGAAAAAAATATGATAAGAACATAATTATACAAAAGATGCAGTTGACAGTTACTTCATTAATACAGAGTATCTTCTAAGACAGAGAGTTTGCGGGGAACAGAGTGACTGAACCTTCACTGGAGAAGCCTTGGAATTCACAAAGAGTCTCCTGATCTTGTGAGCACCCACTTATTGCTTCAAGTCCTGTTTGTAATGGAACTTGATATGCCCAGTAAGTTGTTCTTGCAAAATCAGTTTCTATCTGCAAAATGTCTGATGCTTGGAAAGGAATGAAAATAATTAATTTAAACAGGGATAATATTAATATTATACTGCAAAGAGGTAATCATTACTATATTACTACACACTTTCAGTTAATGAAAATTGTAACACAGACTGAAAGTTTATTTGGAGTAAACAGCAGGCTCTTTATGGATGACTGCACTGTTACACTTAAATTACTAGCTTTAGCTAGTAATAGATAAACTATGTCAGAGCTATGCTTCAAGACTTCTAACTTGTGATCTCCTTGGCATGCCACTTAGCTTCAAATTAATTCCAGTAGTTCCTTCACAGGCGGCTGACAGTAAAGGAAAGAAGACTCTATTTGGGAAAGTAAGAGTTTTAGCTCACATTTGAGAAGTTTTATTGTCAATTTTGCTTGTGCTTACGTATTTGTTTTCTTGATATATATTCTAAGCCTTAAGAATTGACCCTTTAGAATATTACTATGATTTTCTACTCAATTGTTTCGCTTAGCAAGTAGCTTCTCTTGTGTGACTAGAGTTGTTGATCCAAACAAAGCAGAGTAGGATTTGACCCAGAGTGAAAATAAGCTTCAGGATGTAAATAATACCAGTAAGCAGGATTTTTCTTCTGGATAGGCTACAATTTTTTTTTTTTTTTTTTTTGAACAAATACAGCAAGAACAGTTCTACAAAAGCAATGCTATAAAAATGTTTGCCAAACTAAATAGGGTTCTATGCCATTTTGGTTAATGCTTATGGTATTAAGTAAGATATCCTGTTTTGCTTTGGAGGGTTTTCAATTGTTCATTAGAAGAGCAACACAAACAGTCTTTGAACTGTCTTTGATAGTCTTTGGAAATGCTTGTAATTCACTCCCTTTTCAGTTTGTGGTAAATCTGAAATACTTTACTAGAAGAGATAATTGAAACTAAACGCTATTTTTTTTGAAAGCCACTGAAAAAATTGGTTCAGATTTTGTACAGCATATGTGATTTCAGAATTGAAATATGGACTTTGATGTTTTTAATGTCACAAGGATCCCAAAATAACATTCTGAACTATGTTGACTTGCCTTTTTACAGTTCTGCTTCATTTCTCCTCAGTAGAACTCTTCTCAGCCATGAGTGGTGTTATTTATAACAGGTGTTATGCAAAGAAAATAATTTATGGGAAACCAAACAAGTCAAAACTGGCTTTGCAAATGCAAGCTGAGAAAGGTGTTCAAGTTAGAAGTATTATTCATAAACCCGTATGACAGAAGAGAGCTTTAACCTTGTAACAAATTGCTGTCTTTCTGCTTTGTGTTTAGTTATAACCTTAGATCAGTATTTTGGGTTTCTAAACTTTGAAAGAAATCGTGTATCAAGCAGGTCAGCTTTGCTTTTACTGGTAATCTTTCAGAAAGATGGGTGGTTGAATTTTAGGTCAGAAGTCTGCTGTATACATTATTATATTATATTATGTTATATTGACCTTATATTTTATAATTTGAAATCAATATTGCAAAAGCAAGATTCTGAAGGAACATTCAACATACAAACATCAGTTTCTTTTGAAATTATAGGGTCCAGCCACTATTCCAAGAGGGAATTGTGCTACCCAGAGGCCTAATTTATGCCATATTTGGCTGGAAATAATGAAGCGTCTTCCATTTTCTTCTCTTCTCTAATCATTAGAAAATTGAACTTTGAATGTCATGACCTATTTTAATGGAGCTGATTGCTTGGCACAGAACTAGAATAAACTGTATTGTATACTTGTGAGATGCTACTTGGGAAAGTAATAAATATGTGAATCAATGTACTTTATGGATTGCCTGTCTAATTTCAGAATATGCAATCATATTTTCCTTGTGACAAAAGACTATTGGTCTAAGTGAAATTGCTCAAGTCAGTCCAGCATGCTGGGCACCAACACCTTTGCTCTATGAAAAATACTAGAGATTTCCTCCATTTGCCTGCACTTCACTATTACCATGTTATGGCTAGTACCTAGAGTTTTGATATAGAAACCTCTAGAAGTAAATGAATGACCTGTTTCTTCTTGAGTACAAGGCCTTTTTGCCCTAATAGGATCACATAGTTTTTGGATTCTTGCCACCTGTATCCTTGCAAGGCATGCTTGCCAGCAGGTTACATTTACATTTACGTGCATGGGCTAAGACCTAGGGCTACCCAGGCTTGGCCTTGCCTGCTTCCAAACTCGCAAGTTACAACACATGACAATGTGCAGGTCCTAATGAGAATATTTCTTTTAGAGATACATTCTTCTTTCCCCTTCTTTGCATAGAGGATGACTTGCTTAATTTGAACTCTCACAGTATTTTTACTATGGCAGAAGCTGTTCTTCCATTGCTCTCTGTAAGTTTTGAAGGCTGTGGTCCTTTCAGAGTAGAAGGTTCCATTCCGAAACTTGACAAAAACAATGCCAAACTTGCCAGCAGATGCTGTAGGGATTTGAGCATCTCTCAGCACCAGCTTGTAGCTCCTCTCACCTCTTAGTTCACCCGGGGGTTTAGAAGAACCATGGTATTTAGGAATTTACTGATTGAGCTGTATGCATATCCAGCATTGTGTATACAGGCCACTTGGAATTATTTGCTCATATTTTTAAGATGAAGAAAAATCTGCCTAAATGAGATCTAAAGATGCATTTTATTTAAAATGAACTAACTAAAAATATGGCAATGATCTTGGTAAATGTAATGTAAACTTCAAAGCCCACCTGTATTATCATTTACCCTATGTAATTGCAATGTTTGTTTTTACTGCGCCTTTATACTCTGATGCGCAACAGAATTAGTTTCCTGGTGACAAATAAAATCTTGGCCCTCAGCTTGCTTAAAGCAGTTACACCTCTGAATAGTGCAGGGGTTTCAGCCAGAGGGGCTGAGAGCTGCTGTGAATGGACTATTTAACCTGAGAACTTACACAAAATAATGTTGACCTCTAGCTGCCCAAGCAATAGATTTACTAAAGAAATAAATTGGAAGGAATGCATTTTTATTCCAGGGTCAGGTCAGTGTGCAATTCCAGGTGAAAAATTATACTCTTTAGGCTTTTTCCCTACAGAAAAAAATCCAAAGTCATGATATAGCTACAGGTTCTCATATGTAGCGTTCATTCAGTAATTGCATAAAAGATAGTGTCTAATGACCATCTTTCTACTTTCTTTCTGTTGTGTAATGCCTTTTTTAAAAAAGCAGATCAAAAGCAAATGGTATGTTAAAAAGCATATCCAGACCTGTACAGTAGAATGTGCAATGAAAGGACACTCAGTAATCCCAGTTCTAAAAAGAATGAAATGGGGGTGGAGGGGGGAGGTGGGATTCTCACTGCCTTGTTGCTAAAGTGACTCAAAATGCTCCAGCTTGTAATGGCTATCTCATGGCTATCTCATATGTATTCTGAATTACAGGCACAGCTGTGCAGTCCTTTCTTCCACCTCAGGCAAGCCTGATAATGTCAGTAAATCAAGGGGCTTGAATATGGAGCTGAGTTTGTACCTGACTAACCTGCTTTGTGCTTTAGCGACCCTAATAACTACTACAAGCTTATTTGAACTTCGTTTCTAAACAAGTTATTAGCCAGACATAGCAGATTTGAAATAATACACCTGTCTCCCCACCACCCCCGCATTCTGTTACTTCTTCCTTGATGCATACAGTCTCCCAGCATCACACTTTAAAGGAAAAAAATCTCTGCCAACGCTGACTGTAAATTCACATTACATTAAAAGCAGAATAGAGGATTAGAGTACTAAAAAAACTTAGAAGATGAACAAACCCTTATAGTCTGTAGATTTAAAAAGAAATATCTTTTTCTTGTTTACTTGCTTCAAAGATGAAAGCCTCCGTGTAGGATTAAGAAAGCCCTACATTAAAAAAAAAAAAAGAGCTGGAGCCAACTCTTTTGTATGGAAGAGTAAAACAGGCAGCCAAATAATTCTAATAAAAGAAATAAGATGCATGATTATGAATTCTGCATGTGACAGACAATAGGCTTGTACACCTTGCATAGAATTCAGTAGAGTAAGCAGAAGCTAGACATGATAAAGGGGAGAGGTTATACAGTACCATTACAAAGACTAAGCTTCTAGTTTCAAAGCTTTTATTAGAAAGATTGCTGTCCTTTTACAGAACTGATCAATAACAAAAGAACATACCCTACATTTTCCTGTTAAAAAGGAGATTAGCTTGCTGTATTGTGGCCTCCCAGTATTGGTGAAACTGTCTGAGAAACTACACAAGGTCCATTATTTGGAACATCCACTGGGAAAATGGTAGCAAATCTGAATTAATAATGAATAATATTATAATGTCTAAATTTAGGAAGCAGAAATTATGTCATTTAGTCAAGAGACTATCTGTCTCCTATGAATAATCAGCCTGTGTATGTTTTGCGTGAAGTAAAATTCCTGGCGCCCTCTATTCCAAGGCAGAACCACGAATTCTTGTTGTCTTTTGCCTTTTTATGTGCCCTTGTCAAAATGAGTAGTCTTCTCAAGATTTTAGTATTATTTTTGCCTCATGTAGTTTTCTGAAGGATCTAGGATATCCTTATGCCATAAAGCGAAAGACAAGGCCCTCTAAAATTTCCTCTTTGAGAATTCACCTACAGTTAAGGTTTGCTGTACTTTTCAGCCCAGAGCCTCTTTGTGTAGTCTGTGCAAAATAATTAATACTGCAGTTTGAAGGAACCAAGGGTGAGACTAAGAGATGATCAGCAGTAAAATCCATGACCAGGGCTCCCTGAAAAGAGGCAAGGCTCTTTTGAGCCTTGAAAAACCCGTGACAAAGGATAATCAAAGTGCCAACAGAAGCAAAACTTCCTAGAGCAAAAGAGGATACCACTAATTTCAGTACAACCTCTTTCTATGGAAACTTCTATTCTGCATGCAGCCATGCTATAAATCATAATTAGTATAATGAAAATTTTTCCTTCACAGTAGGTAATGTACTAAATATCAGAAGCTTATTACTTTATTAGAAAACTATTATGACCTTTGAACACACAATATGGTGTTTGAAGCATAAGTAATGATGAATATTCACTGGGAACATGATTTTTTTTTTCCTTCTCTTCATATACACTAGACTTAGCAGTAGATCAGTAGGTACTTCTTATTCATCTGAAGTTGATGAAAGAATGAAACATAGCACAGGTCAGGGAAGCTAATGTAGGATTTGATCAAATGAATGTACAACATATTCATCAATGACCCAGATGAAGGGACAGAGGGTACCCTCGGCAAGTTTGCTGATGATACAAAACTAGGGGGAGTGGCTGACACACTGGAAGGCTGTGCTGTCATTCAGCCAAACCTGGACAGATTGGAGAGCTAGGCAGAGGGGAACCCAATGAAGTTCAACAAGGGCAAGTGTAGAATCCTGCACCTAGGAAGGAATAGCCCAATGCACCAGTACAGGTTAGGAGCTGACCTGGTGGAAAGCCACTCTGTGCAGAAGAACTTGGAGTCCTGTGGATAACAAGTTAACCATGAGCCAGCATTGTGCCCTTCTAGCCAAGAAGGCCAATGGTATCTCAGAGTGCATCATGAAAAGTGTGG
Source organism: Eurystomus gularis (assembly GCA_013400335.1). NCBI lineage: Eukaryota > Metazoa > Chordata > Aves > Coraciiformes > Coraciidae > Eurystomus > Eurystomus gularis. The sequence continues at coordinate 33,999 of VZZY01001626.1, forward strand.
CCAGCAGGTCGTGGGAGGTTGTCCTCCTCCTCTATTCTGCCCTAGTGAGGCCATATCTGGAGTACTTTGTCCAGTTCTGGACTCCCCAGCTCATGAGAGACAGGGAACTAGAGAGAGTCCAACTGGGGGCTACAGAGATGATGAGAGGACTGGAACAGGCCTCTTACGAGGAAAGGCTGAGATCTGGGTCTGTTCAGCCTGGAGAAGAGAAGACTGAGGTGGGATCCTATAAATGTTTATAAATATCTAATAGGCAGGTGTCAAGAAGATAGGCCCAGTCTCTTTTCCCTGATGCACAGTGATAGGCCAAGGGGCAACGCACACAAACTAGACACAGGCGGTTCCTCCTAAACTTGACGAAAATCTTCTTTACTGTGAGGGTAACAGCACTGGAACAGGCTGCCCACAGAGGTTGTGGAGTGTCCTTCTCTGGACATATTCAAAACCTGCCTGGAAGCATTCCTGTGCAACCTTCCCTAGACAAACCTGGATTGGCAGCAGGGTTTGACTATGTGATCTCCAGAGGTCCCTTCCAACCTTCTACCATTCTGTGAATGGGGAACTTGATTTGCAATGTGGTCCCAAGTCGGTATTTTATCTTTCTTATATCACTACTGATTTCAAGTTGTTTTGCATTGGTATTGCTCAGACAGGCAACAGCTCCACAGAAAATGGCCCCTGAGGTCCTGGTGGCTGACAAATTGCAGACAGCCCTTGAGGTGATAAAGGCCAACAGCATACTGACTTGCATTAAGAGAAGTGTAGGCAGCAGATAAAGGGAAATGACTATTCCCTTCACTCAACATCCGTGAGGCTTCATCTGAAGGAATATGTTCCATCTAGGGCCCCGTGGCGCAAGAGAGGTGGTGACAGTCCAGGGAAAGTTTGCTAAATTAGCAGGAGGTTTGTAATTTACTTACCATAAGGAGAGCCTGAGGGAACTTTGGGAGACCTTTGGGAGAACTTGTACTTTTCAGTACAAGGGGGACTATGAGAAAGGACTTTGTACTTCAGTAAACAGAAGGACTACAGGAATGGTGGAGACAATCTTATTAGCAGGGCCTGTTGTGACAGGACAAGAGATAATGGTTTTAAACTAACTAAAAGAGTGGAGGTTTAGACTAGATATAAGAAAGAAAATTTTTACAATGAGGGCGGTAGATGTCCCATCCCAGGAAACATTCAAGATGAGGCTGGATTGAGCTCTGAGCAACCTGATTTTAGTTAAAGATTTCTCTGCTCATTGCAAGGGGATTGGACTAGATGACCTTTAAAGGTCCCTTCCAACCTAAACCATTCTATGATTCTATGAACTGGATTTGCTTAGCCTGCAAAGAAGCCAAAAGAGTTGTTATTATTGTTGTTATTATTGTTGTTATTGTCTAGTGTTTAATGGGTGCTACAGGAAGGTGGCAACAGACTTCTTAGAAGTGAACTATAAAAAACCAAAGGGCAGTACTCAAGGATTGCAACAGAGGAAATACTGCTAGAAAACAAGGAAAAAATTATTCACAACAAAAGCATCTAAGCATTGGCACTGGTTGTGCAGGGGAGATGGCTGATCTCTGTCCTTGGCAATACTCAGAACTTGTCTGGACTAAGATCTGAGACTCCTGCTCAAACTCAGAAGCTTGCCCTGCTTTGACTAGGAAGTTAAACCGGGTGACCTACAGAGTATGCCTCCCAACTCAAGTTTTCTAGGATTCTTTGATCCTGCACACACTGATTGCTGACTGTAAAAAAAAGGGTACTGTCTGGCACATTCATAGCAAAGCTTTAGTCAATCTAGCTGTGGTGTGACTCTTTACAAGGCAAATTTGGTTGTTTCCTGCAAAACTTGGTATGAGATAGTATTTCTGGATATTTCTGGTGCTGGGCAGAAGGCATATTTTAGATATATGTGACAATTAGGGAGCAGGGGTGTTTGCTGAATCTGTAGGAACTATTGTCCCCTATATATTAATGGAATCATCAGTTTGTGAGAAGTCCTTTGAATAGGACTTGAGCATGCCTGTAGTTTCCTCACTATGTGTTATATGTGATCATAGCTCTGGAATTTGGCCTTGATGCTGTGGTATAGAGAGCCTCCTATCTCAGGTCTGTTAATATTAATACACATGCATTTGGCACTGTGGATGTTTAGTGATGATTCGTTCCTGCCGACGGATAAATATCAGTTGTCCAAATGAATGTTGTTAGAGGAATAATCCATTTCAGAATAAAGTAATTTTGAGATTATGTTGAATTATCTCTAGATTCCATTAAGAGTAAGAACAGTAACTCTTTGACTCAGAGAGATAACAGAAAATGAATCAACTTACTAAGCTCTTTCCCCACTTTTTAGCACAGCGTGTCTAAGTGATAGTAGTTAGAAGAATAAGGCCATGTAAGTCAAGAAAATCAACAGTTCTGAAGGAGTTTAAGTTGTTTTTTTTTTAAAATAACGGGACTTAGGAAACCAGGTTTGTGTTCTCAGTGTGAGATATTGAGCAAGTTATTTTATCCCTCCATCGCTCTGTATAGAGAGGGTATATATATGTGCTGATTAAAAAGAGTTCTGTGTATGAGTTAAATCTTCTAAAAAGGACACTGGAGATGACATTGAAAAGACATCCTTTTATGCATTCAGTAGAGTAATTAGTCAATACTGCATGTGGAATTTAACAGCAACTATATCCAAACAGATGTGATTTTCTGTCATTTTGTCTTGCAGGGGAGGGGCTAATGTATGCAACCAAAATAAAACCCGGTAAACAGCAAATGGCAGCAGCAACAGAATAAACTGTGGAGAGATAACTGAATGGTTCCAAGCACTTTAGGATGTGAGAATCTTGAAAGCTGGAAAACAGACATTCCTTTCAAATGGTATCTCAGCTGCTGGTGTTAAACACCTTGGTGCAGAGCTTTAGGGCTTTATTTGCACCACAGGGAATGACTGTCATTTCATACATGCTGCTGTAAAAATGTGTATTTAAATTATAGTACAAAAGATCTTTATATTTCCTGCTCTAACAAGATCAATTTCAATAAAACAAAGTTTTAGTCATTCTTTTCCATCCTTGCCTTGCAGCATCATTTTGCACTTAGAGACGTCATCACAGCAACATGATCCGTGGTGTTTTTGTGAGCTTCAGGACCCTGAGTCACTGATTCCAGTACCAACCTCAGTCGGCAATCTTGTTAGCATCCGGGAATTAAACTACAATTAAACTGAAAGGAAAGAAGTTAAGCAAACATTTAGCTTTTATGTTTCTGTGACTATTTTTAATTAGTTTTATTTTAAAAAAAAGGGCTTATGTAATGCTAGACAGCATCCTGCCAGACAATTCCTCAGACCTGTAAGTTGATAGAAACCAATTGTTCATCAAAGAAGAGAAATGGTGAAGTTAATTAGGGCCTGGTATCATGAGCCTTTTTAATGACATCCAGAATATCAATGAAGCCAATGATTTTGATTTCCAAAGAAGTAATTTTGAAAGTTGGGCCCTTGGAGATACCATAGTCAAGTCCTCTTTAAACATAACTAAGAGATCTATCATTTTTAAAAATCTCATTTAATTTAAACGGGCAAATTCAATATTTGAGTTGAGTTGCAGATTAAAGTCCAAGCTGAAAATGAAATCTAACTAAAAAAGCACTTTAAAAACCAGCATTTAATTGCAAATTTGTAGAAGAAACTTAAAGACAAAAACCAACAATCAACTTTCAATGAAATCAATGTTTCTTTTAGCTGAATGTAAAGACAGTGACTCCTAAAATAATAATCAAACAGGTAAAATGAATATTTGGGTCACATCCAAATCTCAGTTCTGGCAACTTAATTTAAGTAAAAGCTTTAGATGAGCTTTTTTTATCTTATAGAAAATGTGATTTATTTTAATACTTGGACTGTTGCTCTGTACAGACTTAAACCTCTAGAGTAAATATGATACTTGGAAAGAAAAAAAAGTAATTTATCTAAACATGTTTAAAAACTACCTTTCACTATCCTAATCATAGCTTGAATTTGTCTTCGTTTCTGTCTGTAGCTGAGGTCATGTTCTAATAAGCTTTGCCAATGCTTGGTTTCTTCTTGCAGGATGAATGTACCAGAAAATATTGCAAAGGTCAGACCAGTTCAGAACAAACATGGCTTTTCTTCTGCCACTCAAACGCAACACAGCTTTTACCAATCCACCTTCTGTTCACGCTGTTTATTAATCAGTCCATGCTTCCAAACTCAAAAGCAGTTAATTTAAAACTTTTTAAAGCTGTGGTTCTATGAAAGTTTTATTAAAGAACACCTGTGATTCTTGGTGTAGGGGATTTAAGCTACTGAGAAGAGACTGGCTTTTCTAAGATACTTCCTATTGATCATCTTGACATGGCCCATATGCATACAACAGATAACTAGTCACTATTCTCAAATAAAGATATTTATTGAAAAACATTGGGGAAGACTCCTGAAATGTTAGTATGCCACAGGGAATGCCTGTGGTTACTAAATAACACTTTTATATGGCTTAGGGTAAGCATTTCATTAATTATTTGTAAATATCAGGCACCATACTGTCCTCTGAAAGAACTAATTACTGAAAACGTGTAATGATTGTAACGGAAAATAGGGAAAAAACATCAGAAGAGCTGCTAACACCTGTTGCACGGTGAAAATATGAAGTCAAATGAAACACTGACATCTTGGAATTAAATATATATGCATTTGTGTTGACTTTCTAAAATTCCTCTCCAGCCACATAACGGTAGAGAAAAGATATCCTAGGGGCTTGGAGGTTCTGAGATGTTCATGATCAGTCATTGGAAGTTTATTCACAAGGTGATTATTCACTAGCAGAATATCAATTATTCTTGAAACTGTTTCAGGCAGTTTGTAAGCCAAAAGAGATGCATGAATTGTCAGAAATAATTTTTAATTCTTTAGTAGCAAGTATTTTTATGTTCAATTTATTGTTGAAGACTTCACACTACGTAAGCTTTTCACAAGAATGCTTAAAACTGCGTTGTACACTTATTTACAATGATGTAACTCCATTGCTGTTTGTGGATTAGTGATATCCATCAAGATGTAGGGTAGCGGGGTCTTCTGGTGTAAACAAACAATATTAGACCTTGTAAACCAGAAGTGAACAGATGTTCACAACCTTGTTTGAGGTTGCACAGACAGTCTCCTCTGATCCAACTAGTATATTAACTTATAGGTTTAGGAGCTCAGCAGTTTAAAAGACTTGACAGAAAGGTATCTGGACTCGCTGATAGGGTATATGGTGACTATGAACATGATAGGATTACTAATGACCTGTGTAAACTTTATCTGTGTACTGTGTGTTACTCCTAATAAGAAGAATATTTGCACAGAAGCACTTACAAGGCAAATGGAATGCTTATGCTGTTACAGGTTGGCTTGTAGTGTAATGTAAAATATAAACAGAAAAATTACTCTCATCTGTGCATATATTACCAGGCAAATACCGAGAAGGCAATTTTTTTTTGTAAGCTGAACAACAACATTGGAAAGAAAACAGCAAGGACTTAAACATTAGTTTAAGTTACTTTCTGATTGAGGTTTGTGTCCATTAGAGATGTAAGATGTGAAAGATCTTTTCAGTCAAAGTAATGGATGCAAAACTTCTAACTACTTTTAATATGCTTTTTATTTTTTTTTAAATTTTTTTAAGAAAGCCATAAGATATTTGCAAGAAAACAAACAAAACCCAGCAGAGACAGTAGAAGGTATGTTCTAGGCTGTTATCTTCCTAACAGAGAGCTTTCTCATGAACAGCATCTTCAACCCATCTATGTTTTCTAAAGGATTATGTGGATGTCTCAGAAAAGAGTCATAGATGCTTGTGCTGTAAGAACCTGCTCTGTTCTAACCATTTAGCAGATTAGTTTGTATTTTTATAGTGCTTATAATTAGCAGCTGTTAATCACTACTTCTAACCTGACTCATTTGCAGAAAACTGAGGGTTGAAAGTTTCATTACATTCAAAGAACAAAAAAGGTCGTGAAGCATAATTAGCTGTAAGAAATGGTAGAGATTATCAGTCTATCTGTCGAGGTTTAGGGTCAGTCTACTAGACCTACAACAGACGCTCTCTGTTCACCCCTCTTTCCCACCCCAAATAGAGAAAGAGTAAGAGGATAAGGGAGAGAGACTTATGGCCCCCTTCCCTCCCAAATGGGAGAGGAAGGGAATGAGAGAGAGGCTTCCGGTTTAGAAAAGAAAACTAAAACAGCTTTAATGAAGATAATAATAATAAAATGGGATATATACAAATACATACAAACCCAGTATTGAACCCAGCCTCCCCCTGATGGCAATTACATCACCATCACCACTGAGGCTGTAGCAAGCAGTGGCACTGGGCTCAGAAGCTGACAGGAACCGGGTTCAGGAGCTGGGTTCAGGAACACACAAATCAGGATCAAAGGCACAAGAAGATCCAAGAAGGGACCCCTCAGTTTTATACTGAATATGACGTATATGGGCTGGAATACCTCACTGGCCAGTCTAGGGTCACCTGTCCTGGCTGCTCCTCCCCTCAGGTACGACCTTTCACTTTCTACACCCCCTGATGTGGTACACAAGAGTTAGCAGTGACCTTGGTCTCCACACACCAATCCTTGGTAGTAAATGTAAACATCAAGCGTTATCACTGCTAGAAGCAGATACTGTCTGCAAAAACATGCTGTTAATTTCAGAAAGTGCAGTTTTTTAGCAGAGACTCAAATGAAAAGTAAAATCCCTGAACAGATGTGTTGGTTCTAACTCAAACCAGGACACTGTCTCAAGCATCTAAGGCAATGTTGATTGATAGCTTATTTTTGAAGATGTAACATCTTCATTCTCTTTGCATAAATGTTATCTACATTTTGCAATACTTTGATTATTCACAGAACCAGAAATGTACAAGTTCATAAAACTTGTTACCTGTTTGCTGGTATATTAAATCAGTGTGACCCCTTTGGTGTTAGAAGTGGTAGTTCTAAGCATGGAAAATTAAATCAGAGCTTGCTTTTTACTTAGGATTAAATATGGTGTATACCCCCCCGTGAAGAGAATAATAACTGTAAAGACTGCAATCACGACCTTGTTGAAGTGAACAAGTATTGGTGTGTAGAGGTCTCTGTTCAGCTGTTGCCTAGGCAACAGGTAGCGCCATTATCTGGCACTTACTGCTGGGCTAAAATGTGGCTTTACTGTGGTTTTGGGCCAATTACTAGCTGGCTGAGCTTGTCTGTGTAGCACATAACAGTAACAATTAAGTGAGATTACACAGACTTTGTTAGGTTGCACAAGCTTTCTCCCTAGAACCTGGGTTGTTAACTTGAGCCATAACTTCTTTACTACCACCATTAATTTTGCTAGCTACTTACAGAAATGAAATAATTGCCTCTACTGTCACCTGGATGTAGTCAAATGAGATTTCAAGTGAGATTTAACTAACAAGAAAGGCAAGTAAAATTTCTCAGATACTGGAAGTGACTACTGTTTGAGAGTATTAGAGAGGAGTTTTACTGGTCTCTTGGACTAATAATTTTCAGAGCTACATATAAGAACCAAAGTCCATGCATTCAAATTTTGACTCAATCACACACCACAGAGATCATACAAATTGAGTATGAAAAGCATTAGAGAACTTAAAAAGATCTGTACCAACTTCCTTTGAGATTGCAACATATGAAATAAATTTAATATGCATGAAAGGACTAAATGCCTATTCAAAAGCTGGGGTTTTTTTTATACAATGACTTTGATAAAAGCCTTTAATAGTTTCAGAATCAGAGTCCATTTTTTTCTTAATAGGAATGCCTTTTACCAAGGAATGTTAGGAATCATGGTCTTTCTGGTCATGCGATTGGAGGGTTTTTTCATCATCTTGCATCTCTAACTGGTTGGGTGAAGGGTGTCCAATACCCTTATTGCTGACTAGCCCAACAGTGAAGACATTCTTCTGTGGAATGAGGGTTTGGACATCACAAGAATTGATTCTGCTTCTTTCCATTCCTAAGCACCTGTGATTCTATGGATCTATGATCTGCCCAGAACAGTAGGTTATTTATGATCTTTACCCTGAGGCCAACACTCCTCTTTTCCTCATCCTTCAGAGATTTAAAATCCAAGGGTCACCATAGATTCCTCTGTTATTAAGAATGCATCATAATGTGGGGTGGTTAAGTACATTCTCTTTAAAAAGTAAGCTATTCAAATGATTTCACATTACTTAAAGCATAAAAGCCTGTGCATGTGCAGTTGTCACATTGCTAGTCATTGGTGCAACTTATGTTCCTCTGAATCCTTCATAAAATTTCTAGGTGGCTTAAAATTTGTTCAGATATTATTTTACAGGATTAAACCTATAGGATTATTGTATACATGAGTGCCCTTGTCTGCATAAACTAAGTGATAAAAAATTAGTTTCTGCTGTTTTGAGATTTTTTTTTCTCCAGCCATCCTGAAAGGCACTTACCTTCTTACTCATGCTATGACTTTATCAATCAACTAAATTTTCATGACTGCAAGATCACTAAGGTGATCACTGCCACTGGTAGGCCTTTTACTAATTAAATTGAGTTTTCTGGAATTCAGACATTTGGAAGTAACCCAAATTGACTCTAGCAGAGACTATGGAAATAAGAAAGAAGGGGAGTGGGTGGAAATAACTGCAGTGGTCTGGCTGCCAGCTCACTAGGGAAGTTTCTTCACTAACAGAGCTCCCTCTGAAAATGGTGCAGCTTTTATAGAGAATGAGTCCTCAGAATTGTTTATACAGAGTTATGCAAACAAGTTCAATTATTGCTAATGAAATCTGTGCTCCCACATGCTGACCTGAAAGATTACCTATTGTATAGCCTATCTGAAAAGGCACTTTGAGGCAGATGAAGTAGAACTCAGTGAAGTAAACTTAATTAGGGTACAATAAAGTCTACTATTTACTTTCTCTGATTGATTGAGGTAGAATTATCTAAATTCACTTAATTAGTTGTGAAAGGCCAAGGTCCTTACAGGATCATTTGAGATTTAGCCACTTTTTTTTAGTCTGGGAACTTGGCCATGTTGCTCAACATGGCCTATGTGCATACATAGCTAAGTTAGCTGATGAACTTAGCTATAACATTTGATTTTCTCCTAATGGTTATAATTGGCAGTACATTTAAAAGGGGAAGATGTTTCATTTACCATCTTGCAAGAACTTTTAGTTAGATATTAGTCTGTATCTTGTTTTTGCATATGTGAACAAAATGTAGTAGCTCCTTTCCAGCTGTTCTGGTTTGGCTTACAATGTTTTGCAAATGTGAAATTTAAGGACTTGGTGCAACTGCACTGTTTGAAAAAAGTCTTCAGGGGCAAGTTTTGGGGAAGGGTTGTTTGTGGTTGTGGTTTATTTTTTTTTCTTTTCTTTTAGTTTACATCAGCTAAGAATCTGTTTCTTGATTCAAACCTTTTACCAACAAATACAGCTAGTAGGAATTTGGTTTAGATAATTTCTGTCTGTACCTTAGGAGATAATGACTTGCTGTTGATCAAAATGCTTTTGAAGGATTCTTCAAAGATCTATATAGCATACTTTTCATTACCTTATTTTACTTACCAGAAAATAGTACTGTAATGTAGAATGGATAGGTGAAGTGTCAGTATTAACACTTTTTGAATGATTTTTTTGCACACATCTGCAATAACCCCCTATAGAATTAAAAATATATGAATATAAATATATGAGAATGTATGTGTACAAGTACATATATCAGTAGATGGCTGTGTTTATTTACAAAATAGGAAAAGAAAAAAATCTTGCAAAACCAGTTAGGCTTTTCTTTTACTCTCTTCTTCCAGAAGAAACTTCCTCTTTCCTTGACTTCTGATAAAATGACTAAAGAAATCCTTTTTTGAAGATAACAGGTATCCAAGAGTGGTGTTGGTGAGCTCGACTTATCTTGGAGGATTTCAGAACACCTTGGTATTTACCCACAGACTCAATCTGTTAGTAATTCAGGACTATTACGGTGGTCCTTGGGGACAGAACTGTAGAGGACACATTAGAAACAGGAATTTATTGCAAACTTCCTGTTTACAGTACACTTTTGATATGATCAGTAACTGCTGGTCATGCAATTAAACACTGCTAGAGATTTTGTAAGATGACAGTTCCTTTCTCAGGAATATTTACTGTCCAGATATATGATATAAGGGAGATTTCTAATATTCAGGGGATCTTGTATTACTGCTACATGCATCTAAAAGGAGCTGAGAGATATTTTCTTGACTTAGAGAGTTAAAGAAGAGCTAAAAATTACTGCAAGTAATTAATACAATATCCTCGTGTCATGGTTCAGACCTGGCCACGAGTTGAGCACCACGTGATTGCTCGCTCACACCATCTGCTTTCCCCTGCAGTGGCATGGGAAGGACATCAGGAGAAAAAAGCAAAACCCCATGAGCTGCAATAAGGAGAATTTAGTAGAACACAAGAGAAGAAGAAACAACAGTAATAATAAAAATAGTAATGAAAACAATATATAAAGTGAGTGACAGAATGCACAGACTGCCTAGGGCTGCACCAGTATTTCCATGCCATAGACTGGCGTGCCCAGCCTAATATAGTGGGCATGATGTCAGTATGGTATTGAATATCCCATTAGCTAGTGCTGTTGCCTATCCTGGCTGCGGCCCCCTCCTAGCTCCTGGTGAATTAACCCTATCCTAGCCAAACACAGGACACCTTGATACTGAAACAATTCAAACCCAAATGCTTGAAATTTTACTCCCTTAATCTCCTGTCACTCTTCACAAACAGAAAAACAAGTTCACTTTGAAAGTGTCCAGAAAAGTGTATTTAACGGAAGCAGAGGACAAAACCAACAAATGCCAGATAGGGGACTTGTACTTTATTGGTATTATGTCCTTCATTTGGTGTAGGATGAGTGACTGAGAAGTTATGCAGTTCTGTATACTGTACTTAAAAGGAGTTTGGTTTTTTTCTGAGCCTCTTTGTTCTGAAGCTTGTCTTGAAGCTTGCTGGCTCATCAGCCGCGTGTGATATAAAACGTATCTTTATCTGGGCAGAACTGTTATTTCAACCAGTTCTGGTTTGGGTGTTTTTTTAAACCTTTTTGGACAGGAAGTTAAGTCCCCCTTTCTTCAGGTGGTTATGAGAGTTGCTCAAATTCCACCCCCAACTTTTCCTTCACATCTGAGCTGACACATCTGCCTCTACCTTTCTTTGCTTCATTTTCCTTTCCCTCAAATTCCTTCACCACAGCATACAGACCTGCCTGTCTTTCAAGCAACCAGTTACCCTTGAATTATGGTATTTTTTGTCTTATGGGAACTTGTGCATGTGGAAATCTCAAAGTATTGTACTGACAGAACCTAGTTATACAACACTATTACTCATAGTGGCTTTTACAAGATTAAAATATGAGTTTGTCATGTCATTTATTGTGTAAACACACTTGTATGAATCTTAACAATAGCTCAGCTGCAGATAGTGGCAGTTGGCAATTTAAGAAGGCAGTATGTAATTATTACACTTGAAGTTCATCCTGGACACTGAGTTAACTCCGAATCTTTCATAAGAACCATCAGAAAATCATGAATGAATATAAACAGCCATGACTTCTGTTTCTGCTAGTTCTTCACTCTTTCCAAATAACTTCATTAAAAAAAGAAGTTTTCAGAAATTGATTTTGATTCACATGATTATAAGTAAGTTGTATTTCTGTTACTTTCGCTGATGAAGGAGTTATATTTTTTTCTCTTCTAACATCTTTAAATTTTTCTGACTACCTGAAGATGCACACATGGATTAATTTTCAAGTTCATCACTTATCATTTTTATAAATATTTTAAGAACTAAAATTAGATGTTAGCTTGTCCTGGTTTGGCCAGGACAGGGTTAATTTTAGTGAAGCAGGTAATTCTACACCATGCTGACGTCATGCCCCGGGGCCAGTTCAGGTGGGGGGACATTCGCCTTTTGCTGTATCTGGGTGAGCTCGCTCCCTCACTATTCTCTGTTATCAATCTTTTTTGTATTGTTCCTTTATCACTGTTACTACTGGGTTTCCTTGTTTTTATATGTTGTCTTCTTATATAAATATGTATATATTAAACCTTCCTTATCTCAACTCAAAAAGGCACTTTTAAACCTTTTTTCTTTGTCCGCGACCCACGACAGAGGGAGGGGGCGGGGAGCCACGTGGCTGGCCACCCTCTTACTAAACCAATACATAGCTATTTCTCTGTGCGCTTCTTTTTTAAAAATTAAGAATATAAACTTACATTAGTATCCAAAGCTATGTAGACTGATTATATCAGAGTTATAAAGTGTATGAAGAATTTCAGATGGGGAAACACTGTTTGCAACATTTGACAACCAAGTTGTGTGAAACATTGAACTGAGGTTAGGGAATGGACCAACCCCATTTATATTAACCCTCCATTTATGCAGATTTCCATTACAGTTGATTGGATTTTACATTCACATAATGCATGGAGCTAGGGTTTTTGAAAGGAAGTGTATTAAAAGAATACATTTGTAAATAGGTGTTCTCTAATTCTAAGAACTCTTGCCAGAATCCTGCTATAAAGCAGAGTTTACAGCACTAATAATTTTATCCTGTTCCAGGTAATAGAAAAAAAGCAAAACAGCATTCCCTTTTTCCTGCTTTGTTTTTGTTTATGTTTGTCTTAATTTCACTGGATGCTTAAACATATACCCTTTCAGCTACAGGAGATTAAAAATATGCCACCTTTGTCAAATTGTTTACTTAGGCTATGACTCTTTAGGACAAGGTTCTGTCTTAGCTATTTTAGAGTAATTGGAAGATTTCTAGGACTGTTTGATAATGGATGGACCACACCATCAGAGGTTTCTTGCAGCGGGTAAGCCTTTAATTTTTCCATCAAGTTAGTCATGAAGCTTAGTCTCTGGTTCCATGATACAGAGGCTATTGTAGTAATACCAGCTGATATAGCTCTTTACACCTTCTCTTTTCACTCTCACAATGTGTGGTCTGCTTTGTTATTGTATGGGATTATTTTGTAAAGCAGTCATTTGGTGTGGGTAAAATAATTGACCTGGGTTTAAAAAATCCTGCCACAAAAGAAAGATTTTCTACTAGACTCAGCTCAAGGCTTGTCTCTACAAACCCTTGTCAGAACAACTCATTGACTGGCAATGAATGGCCAATGGTATTATCAGCCCAAAAGGATATAGTCATTAAGTTATGAACTCGATCTCTCCAAGAACAGCAGAAGCATATGGAAGCAGCAGATCCTGAAGCAGCATGAAGTAGAGGAGAAATGCTTGCTCTTATTCTTGAAATTACAAACTTTCAGAAGAATTTCCTGCTGTTTTAGCAAGGGAAATATGTATCTTACTTCATTGTTATATTTAAAACCTGCCCTTTATTTTTATTCTTTTTCCAAAGTGTGGAGGGCTAACCTAGAGTCCCAAGGTATTTTGACCAGTGAGAACACACTGAGAGTTGCTGGGCAATGACTTCCATGCCAAAGTTACCAAGTCAGTGAGACCACTTATTTTTCATAAGGAAGATCATAAGACAATGTTGAAACAGGAGCATGTTCTAAGGTTACACAATGATGATTCCCTATCCCTCTTATATTGAAAACTTATCAGATGTAAAAACTGGCTTTAGCTGCAATATACTTATCAATGACTGCAAAAAACCATCCTGGGCTATGTAATTTGAAATAATTTTCTGGATATGTTTTGTTTTGTTTTGGTTTTTTTTTTTTTTTTTAGTATAGTACAGATGGCTTAGATTGTCTCCTAAGAATGTCCTTCTCAACAAATAATGTACAATCAGTATGACTGTACTGAGTTTGTGAGTTCTTTTATCTTTTTCCTTTTTCCCTTCTCTCTTTGAACTGGACTTCTGAACTATTCTTTCTATTTTGAGCTGAAATGACAGTGGCAGTAATGTCATATTTTTGCAATGTCATGGAAATAGGCATCAAGGTGCGAGCCACTATAAGCTACTGAACAAACCCCTATAAACATAGCATTTGGGAGCAGGAAAGTTATAAATGCATGTGAAATATAATCTGAAGCTTTTATGGCACTGAAAACATCTCTTGTATGACTTCTTTGATGTCTTTTAAGGTATGAATTGAATTCTTTTAGAATTGAACATAAATCTAATGGAAAACTAGTCTGTCCATACTGCTCATTGAAGTACTTGTTTAATAGTATGCTCTCCTGTATGCTTAGTTAGCTGAATGCTCGTACAACCTTTATGCTGTGCATCTATTCTGGAAGCTTAAGCACTTAGACCTCCTCTCCTAGTCTGGAGGCTTCAGCCAGGCACAGAATTGCTAAAGGCTGAGGTGGGAAAGAGCCCTCATATGGGCTTCTGTTTCAGTAGTTGTGCAGAAGTGGAGCATTGCCTTTCTGATTCTTTCTGACTTACTCTGAAAGTTGTTATCCAAATTGCATTTCCAGTCCTTCTATCATTACTGCACTGATGCCATGGGGAATTCTGTGAATGACATGAGTGGGGAAGAAAATACTGCCCATGAACAGGGTAGCACTAAGAAATGAAAGCTCTTGCACTAGGTAGTAAGTCAGCCTGACCTAGGTGCCGGGGAAGAGTATGGAGAGATTCATCTTGGATGCACTCACACAGCAAGTGCAGGACAAGCAGAGGATCAGGCCTAGCCAGCATGGGTTCACAAAGGGCAGGTCCTGTTTGACCAACCTGATCTCTTTCTATGACCAAGTGACACACCTAGTGGATGAGGGCAAAGAGGTTGACATTTTCTACCTGGATTTCAGTAAGGCATTTGACACTGTCTCCCACAGCATCCTGTTGAACAAGATGGCGGCTCACTGTGTAGACCGGTGTACTCTTTGCTGGGTTAAAAACTGGCTGGATGGCCGAGTCCAGAGGGTTGTGGTAAATGGAGTTAAATCCAGTTGGCAGCCAGCCACAGGCTGGGTCCCCCAGGGCTCAGTTCTAGGACTGGTCCCATTTAATATCTTTATCAATGACCTGGATGAGAGGATTGAGTGCTCCTTCAGTAAATTTGCAGATGACACAAAAATTAAGCAGGAGTGTCAATCTGCTTGAGGGTAGGAAGGCAAAGGGATCTGCACAGGCTGGACTGATGGGCTGAGGCCAACTGTTTGAGGTCTAACAAGGCCAAGTGCCTCCTGCACTTTGGTAACAACAACCCCCAGCCACACNCACACTACAGGTTTGGGGAAGTATGGCTGGAAAGC
>VZZY01001628.1:6007-31649 GCA_013400335.1 Eurystomus gularis
CGCCTGGGCAGGATGGGCCGGGCCGGGCCGGGCCGTGGCCGGTGCGGGGCCTGGAGAGCGGGAGCGGGGCCGGGAGCGGGAGCGGGGCTGCCTCAGCACATCCTCCCCTTGCCCCGGAGCAGAGCTGCGGAAACCCGGCCCGGAGCGCAGGGAGCGGCGGTGGGACAGGCGGGGTTTGTAGCGAATTCTGCTGATCTGTTCTTTCTCAGGGCTTACGGTCTCAGTCCAGTCTCTGTGTACATATAGAACAGACTTATCTCCTTGTTGTGTCTTCGTTCTTGTTGTAATCAGTGCTGGGCGGGCTTTCCAAATGTTTCCAGATCGGAAACACCTGCATTTTGTGCAAGACACCTCTCATCAGAAGAGGATGAATAGTTCTCTGTTGCCTATGTAAGAATAGTTTAGTATTAATTCACACAGTCTTGTTACGCTAGAACAGTGTGGAACTTAATCAGAGGTAACAACATTTGTTACAGAAATAGCTAGGCAAGTCACCTGAGATCTGAATCTGTGAACTGTGCTGTAGTTTGTTTCATCAAATGCAACAGCAATATATATATATACAGACTACATATATGTGTGTGTGTATAAACAGACATCATTATTCAAGCAGGTCTGCCTAGAACGTTAACGTTTTGAGCGGAAGATGGTTTGTACTGAGCTGCTGCTACTGCCTGTCACAGGAGTTCAGGTCTTAGAAGCATTTCAATGTGATGGCTTTGAAAAAATTATCTTCAGAGTTAATGTCAGTGCTGGTGGCCTCGGTGGCCAACTCCCGTGCCTCAGTTGTGGCAACCTTAAGGAAAATTGTGTCGCAGTAACTGTTTGCAGAACGCTGTAATGCTGTGCAGTAAAATGTGCTCTTAGAAAAAACGCCTGCACGAGTCCAGTCTGAGTCTTGTTAAAAGCTGGTGGCCGTGCTTTCCCTGACAGCCTTTGTAATTCACCCTCCCAGACGTCAGAGCGTGTGGCTGGAGAGGTTAAAAGAGAGGCAGGAACCGCACACGGGCTGCAGCTGCTTAACAGCAAAGGCTTAATAGTTAACTTAGCTGGGCTTCCAGCTCTTTGCTCCAGCCCAGAAAATTCAGGTTTGGTACAGCAGGGAGCTGGAAATCTGGTTAAAATGGTCTCCAAAGGGAGTAATTCCAATGGAGAGTAGTAGTTGCTTTATTAGTTACTCCTTGCTAATTAAATTCGGCAGTACCATGCTGCTGTGCAGTGGAATGCAGTGAACTCGCATTTCTGCGTGCTGAGCCAACTTTGTGCGATGTGGCGGCTGAGCTTAAAATAATAGTTAACCGCTGAACTCGGCAGCCCTGATGGGGAGCGAGCCTGCCGAGCAGTGACGCTTGTCTGTGGATGTGCATGAATGTTTAATCTTTTCTAGATTTCAGTCCACTCAGCATGTTTGAGACATTCAGCGAAGCCGGCTAAAGCCCATGTAAGGAGATGGGACACCGTTGAATTTTGCCTGGAATTTTGGTGATAGAAACGTAACTTACACATGATTAGTACTGACTTATGTACTTCATTGCAATTTGGAATGATGTCAGTATTGCTTTAGCTGTTTCTAAGAGGCTATTGCTCAGGAAATATTGAACCAGTGACCCTGATGGTGAAAGGCCCAATCTAACTTTTTATTGACCAGGGCATTTATGAAGAATGAAACTGCTCATTTCTATTATATAATCAATAGCACATTAAACCATTTATCATTAATTTGATTAAAGAATGCCATTTTAGACCTATATATTCTCCTGCCTTCTCAGTCAAATTTAAATTTGATGCCTGAGGAAGCAGAAGGTAGTAAAAAGAAATGAGCTAATCTGCGGCTGCCTTTACTGTCTTGAGGCCAGCAAATGTGGCAGGTCCTCGTTTGCTCTATCATTTAGAAACATTCCCATGAAACAGTACAAACCTGCAGAGAAAACAGTAAGATGTCCTCAAAACTGAATGGATTTCTGGCTTTGCTACACAAATTGAATGCATTTCTTTGATGAAAATCCAGCCTTTCCCTACCGTGAGTTGGAAAAAATGGTGTTACTTTAAGAAATGAACTTTTCTGGCCTTTATTTCCACAGTGAAAGCTCAGAAACTGTTCGGGATGTGCCCTCTCTCTCACTGGCGCTGTATTCCTGTGATTAAAGGATGATGTTTGCTTGATGGAGGCTGGCAAGGACCTGTTTGGCTGTTTTGGTTACTTGACTCTGCGTATTTCTCTGGGTGCAGAGATGTGCTCTCCTACGCAAGGACCTGTTTGGTTGTTTTGGTTACTTGACTCTGCGTATTTCTCTGGGTGCAGAGATGTGCTCTCCTACTTCCCGTGCCTCAGGAATTGATTCCTGCCTGGGCAGTTTTGTAAGGGGCCAGTTGGGAGCTCTGTGAAGCTGCAGGTGCTGCTTGTGCCTTTGGGGAAGTTCTGGTAGATTCTGACAACTGCACTTCTAAATAAGCATTACCTGGACCCTGAGGAACAGAGGCTGCTGCTGCAGTGGAAGGACTGGTGCTGGAATGAGATGAGAAGGGGGAAGGCACCAGGACTCTAGAGCCAAACCCTCACAGTTCTGTGCAGTTGTCCCCTGGGAGATGCTAATGATGGGGTGGGGGTTCCTCCACTGATTCTGAAAGAGCCGCTGAAATGTGTTTCCACCACATGTCTCTAGAGTGGGGCCAGGTGCCTCTGACATTCTGGAGTGGTTGTGGTAAAGAACAAGGGGTTTTTTTTTTCCCCTTGATGCGTTTGGTGACACAATGTTCCCCTGGTTACCCACCTAGTGCGGTGAGTGTGTTTTGGGGCAGAAGATGCACCTCCTGTCTTAGAGCACGACAGAGAGCCCTGGCTGCGCAGGAGGTGCTGGCAGCACCACTGTGGAAGGTCAGTGGTTATTGGTAGTTACAGCACTTGAGGGTTTGAGATTGGACTCCGAGTAGTATTTGGCATACATCTCTGGATTTCAGTGGTTGCGTTCTGAGGCGACTTTATTTTTTCTTGCTCTTCTGCGTTGAACTGAGGGGACAGTTGTTGACTAATAAAAATAGTGTATGGACACAGATCGCTTGGGCGTTGTGGGTTTTCACTTAACTTTTTAGACCTAGTTGTATACTGATGAGCTGTTGCTGTCACTATAAATAAGATGGAAAATACTGGCGTGCAGAATTGAAGATTTTATTAACTTACGCTGTGATACAAAACTCCACTCTTGATTTTGCATAAGTGACGGTGACTCAATGGAACAGCTGATGGACTTCTCCTTCAGGGCCGATACTGGGAATGGGCGTTTTGAAGTGGCATTGGTCGTACGTTAATTCATTTTTACTGCTTTTCTCAGGCTTCTCAGGAAGAGCTAAAAGCCGCGTACCGCCGGCTGTGTATGCTGTACCACCCAGACAAGCACAGAGACCCAGAGCTCAAGACACAGGCCGAGCGGCTCTTCAACCTTGTCCACCAGGCTTATGAAGGTCAGCGGGAGTCTCGGGTTTGCAGAAACCATTTCTGGGGGTTTTCCAGGAGGGCAGCTTCTTCCTCCTTTTCACAGACGTGTATTACTACAAAATAATAATTAAGTTTGCTGATACTTTGTTGCCTGCTTCTGTCCCATACATTAGAGGAGCAACGCGTTATAAATTCTGCAAAGAACGAGATGTGGAGTCTGTCTGATTTCCTTCATGTCGTAAATAATCTTTTCACCACTTCCCATACTTCTGAAAAGATTCTCCCATGGGAGACTGAAGACTGAAAAGCTTCAAACAGAAAGACAATATCATATTTTTATTTTGAACTCATACATCCTGAGTTTCTGTTCTCTACCACCTGATCCCAGTCTCTGCTGTTTTTCAGCGTGTTCTGCGAAACGCTAAGACTGAGATAAGGACAATCATAGTGGTTAGAGGTTCATAGTATGTAGAGGTTTTTTCTCATCCAAGGATGCCAAAGCCCTGCAAAAATATTCTGAATTAAGCTGGCATTTACTTTAACCCTGGTGTCAGCACTGGTATACAGCGTGTGCCTGAGGCCCGAGGCAGCCATCCGTGAGGTTAGCTTGCAGCGTTTTGCGAGGGCAGTAAGAGGCACCTGGAACGCAGGTGGGTTGGAGGCTGGTAGGAATCTTCTGCCCTAAAAAACTGGTGCCCAGTCCTATCGCCTAAAGAGAAACTAAAGCGATGACAGGGGAATGAAAACTCAGGATGCTTCCGTAATTTCATTTTAAGGTGGTGAGTAGATCTGTCATTAGAGTCAGCTTTCCCTTGGAATTGGCGGCTCTGCGTTGTGACGTGTAGCTAATTACGGCTCCATTAGTACCAAATGTAGTACTTTACAAGCAAAAATGTTGATAGCTTGAAAATAAACCACCCTCTTCTCTTCCATCTCTTAATGTCACGCAACAAAAGATTATTTTATCAGAATGTATAAAGAATAGTATCTGCCTGTGACATTTAGCAAGTTTGAGAATCTTTAAGTAGTTCAGATCAAAGCTCGATTACTAGTCTAAGCCTCTTTTTGCCTTCATATACACACCCAGCTCCCTGAAGACTCATCAGTTCCTCCACAGTCGAAAGAAATACATGATAATGATAAAGCTGGTCTTGGAACCCTGATTTTGAATTTTAATATTATGTTTTTTTAAGGAAGGCTGTGGCAGGAGAGATGATATTTCAATATGCTGCAGATTTTAGAGATTCTTCTTCGTTCTCTGCAGTCTTTTTCCAAAGTAACTGTTCTGCAGTGTCCTGGTATATTTTATTTTCTCCGTTGACTCTTGGGGAGATTCACATTCTCTGTGTTTTTTTGTCATTCCCCCAAAGCTGATGTTTGGCCAGGCATGATCTGCCTCATGGAAATGGCTTTTTTGGTGCTTATGTCCCACATGTCTGGACTGGGTGGGAAGGGATCAGTGGACAGGGACAGTGAGGAGATGGAAGGCAGGGAGCGTAGCACTAAGGAGCTTTGAAAGCCAGAGGCAGATGTCATTCCTCCCCAGAAAGTGTCCAGGGAGTGCTATCGCTGGATTGTGGATAATCCCCACCCTGCCAGCAAAGAAAGCAACATGAAAACCCCCGCAGCACATTCCGTACTCCACATGCCTCTTCTGTGTTCTTTCCACTTTTGGATTTTAAAAGTAAGGGAGAAAAATAAAGGACTTTGTTGGGGGGGTGGAAGTCAGTGGGTCCTGTTACCATGGAGTGGGAAATTAAAGGGAGTTAATGTAAAAATTGGATGCAACTGTAGAATGACGTGTTTCAGGATCTGTGCTTGAATTCCAAATGACACTGGTGTGTTGGTCTGAAGTGGGAGGAGAAGACCACAAACTGAGTTCTCTCCTCTCTTCTGATTTTAACTTGCAGTGCTTAGTGATCCACAGACCAGAGCCATCTATGACATATATGGGAGGAGAGGACTGGAAATGGAAGGATGGGAGGTGAGAGAAATTTAGCACCTATGGCCAGTGGAATTGACTCAACCCACCTTTATCTGACATTCTTGTTGTATCAAGCTGCACTGACACCTTGGTGGTAATAAATGCCTGTTTGTTTCAAGGCATCCATGTTTAGTTATTTCTGTCTCTCTGTCTCCACCAAGAGACTGTGATGGATTTTCAAAGAATACTTACGTTTTTCACTTGACAAGAGAACAATAAACCTGACATTCAGAGTTCCCTAACAGGATATTACCGTGACAAGCAACATCTTTGTCTGAGACAAATGCATCGTTATTGTCCATCTAGCCTCATATTTTCAATCTGAAACTTTTTCAGCCTCAGCTAGCCTCCGAGTCGGAAATCACTTTTTCTTTTGGGGGCTGGGTTTTATTTGCTTTTATTTGTTTTATTATGGGCTTTGAAAGACAACTTGTCAATTTGCGGCTTTCCTGCTGTTCAGTGCCCTCACTAGCCCCTGCCAGCCTTAGCTGATTGCACTACATTTGCTGCGGAGAGATTATATTGGGCAGGTCAGTCCGGAGGTCGAGTTTGGAGTTAGTAACAAGAGCTGAGGAGCAGTGGCAGTGTGTAATGGACATTTTGGAGCTGCTTGTGGCAGGCTTGATCCTATTTTGAAAAGCCAAATCCAGTACTTTGTGCATACCTAGAACTATGCCGTTTAAAATCCTCGTTCCCCAAGCTGTGTAAGGTAAACAGATGTGAGTCAGCGTAGCCTAAAATGGCAAAACTCAAGTTTACCTCAGGCCAGGCGCTTTCAGTCGTTTTTATTTTCGTGTCTGCACCCAGTAGAGAAGTTAATGGGTAGCTGTTGGTAATGGCTGCAGTATCTTGTACTTGCGTTCTGAAAGCGATTTGCCCTGGGTTTGTCACGGGAATAGAAATAACAAGACCATTTTCACTTCTCTCAAAGCATGGGGTTTTCTCTCATGCCTGCCATTTGATCCAGCCCAAGTGTTTCTTTCCCAGCTCCAAGTATTGAAATTTGTGCAGAGCGACTTGCAGCAGCCTCAGGGGCACCGTGTTAGAGCAGCCCGGGTCGGCGGGCCTGCCCCGTCAGCAGCGCGGTGCCCTGGACGTCTTCTTCCTGCTCATGTTTTGGGTTTTATTTCTTTTTGAGCAGGTTGTGGAAAGGAAGAGAACTCCAGCTGAAATTAGGGAAGAATTTGAGCGTTTGCAGAGAGAGAGGGAAGAAAGAAGACTGCAGCAGCGAACTAATCCAAAGGTAAGCGAAGACTTTGAGTCTTCAGAGTGAATCCATAAATTATTACAAATATGCAGAGTGATGAGCTTGGATGAGGGGCTACAGTAAATAGCCCCTTAGGTATCCACACTTTGTGAGTTGCTTTTTGTTTGTTGAATATGCAGTTTCTCTGGACAGTGTGGGGAAAGCAGCTAATTCTTTGAACGGTAATCCTCTATGAAAGGTATTTTCTTTTCTTTGTTGAAAGACATAGGAGCAAAATACCTCTCAGCAATTTCCAGAAAACAGACCTAACACCGAAATGTTTATGATTTCTTTCCAAGCATTCCAAATACGATGAGACTCCCTGCAGTTCCCTGACGGGTTTTCCCTTTGACACTGCTGTTGTGTCACAACAATGCAAGGAGATATTCAAACCCAGCTTTGAAACCAATGAAAAATGCGAGGCCAACCAGCCCCACCTGGGCAGCAGAACTCCTCTGGCAGCCGCGCAGTGAGCAGAATGAACCTGAGCAGGGCTGGGGACTTGCCAATCTCACAGTTTGTGCCCGTGCTAGGAAAGCTCGATCGCGCTCTTGGGATGAGAATCGTCTAGTATTCCGTTCCCATCTCGGGCTGTTTGAGCTGCCATAAACTGACACTAAGTGACCCGCCTCGCAGCTGAGTCTTGGCTGCTCAGAGGCGACCAAGAAAGCTGTGTCGAGAATGATGTTCTCGTGGTAGCATTGGGGTAGCAGGGAGAGGTGGAAATGACAGTTGATCGCTGCTTCCTCTGTCCCCTGCTGCAACTAGAGCACTCCAACAGTTTAGAGTGCTAATGGCCGTGCTGGCTCTTGGTGTGGTAAGTCCATACACCAGGCAAACCCAGGGTTTGTCAGGATTGTCACTGCCTGGGTCTTCACAGCTTGTTAAATCACAAAAATCTTAGTTCTCATGCAGTCATTAACGTTATCCAAGAGCTGCATCTGCGCTCCCCAAACGTATCCATACTTTGGTTTACCTGGATCTGTGTCTTTCTTGTTTTTATTTTTCATAAATTATCAGAAACCATTTTGTACTTGTTTTTTGAGATGTGTTGGAAATCTTTTTCTTCTACACAGTATAGGAATGGTCCGTGGTGGGTGGGGAACCTTAATTTTCCCCTGTCTCCCCAAAGGTAATCATGCAGATATTTATGTAAACAAACTTTCTCAGTCGTGAAGATACAAACTGTAGTGAGACATCAATTTTTGGTTTATTTATAAATGCTTATAAATCCTTTTATAAATGGAAAAGCAGGTGTCCCTGGAGCTCTCACTGGAGGCTTGTAGTCCACACCGAGCCTGCATCCTGAAGCACAGGTGGCTCGGAAAGAGGAGGTCTCCTGTGTCGTGGTGTTCGTGTGTGGATTTCTGAAGTGTTGCAGCGTAACTTGCATAACGCGAGAAACCAACTACCAGTTGATTAACTACTACTACTACTGTTGGTTTGGAAGGTTGCTGTTTTCTCATGGGCAGCAGTTTAAAATCCCAGTGTTTTCTGAGCGGACAGAAGTGTGAGTACAGTCATGCTCGGGACTGTCTCAGAAAAAGGTCCATCTGAGAAGGCCTGTAGTGTTTAGAGGTGGCACAGACTTCGGGTCTGCGCTGGCCTTAACAAAGCAAATCAGCTAATACAAATTGTACTGGAGGGTAAATAAGCATAAGGCGTTAGGTGAGTATCTGCTGACAGCGTTATTCCAGGCAGGAAGGGATTTCTGGCTGCCACAATACAGGCCAGTCAAACTGTCTCTGCCAGAGATGAGGGTGGTTGGGGTCAGGGCTTGGTTCTCTCCACCTCATGCTTCTCTGTGACTTCAGAAATTTGACATTTTATCTGGGCGCCTGGCTGTGGCTGTGAGCAGTAAAAAGCTGAGCTGCACGGTGAGCCTCAGCCTCTGTGTCCTGGGATAAAATTAGCCATCTGGGTGTTTACAGCAATTGCTGACTGGCAGCCTATAGAAATGTCTCTCCAGGCAGTGTTCCTGTGGAGTTGGGTAGCGCAGCTGTGATCATTTCATACACGAACACAAGTTCTTTTAAAATTTCCAACGTTTTGTCAGTTCTATAAAACAGTTCCAGTAAAAGAAAGCATTTTAACCGGAAATGTTGAGCAATAACCAGATGCAGGCAATTTGGCAGGTTTTGAATTGAGTCTGTTGTTTGCTTTTAGAGCTTTGTTTGTGCTTTCAAAGATGTGCAGCAGGGTTGAAAAGTTCATTACTTGAGTTGAGAAGAGCCGCTTCCTGTTAGGAGAAATTAAAACCTATTATTTTCCTGCTGCAGAAAGTCAACATCTAAGAAATGCGGGTCCCTCAAGACTTAGTCTGGCACAGCTTCCATATGTCACCTTCCAGACAGTAAATCCCTAAGAAAAGAGGCGAGGAGGCAGTATATTCTTCTCTGGCACACCCCTTAATTCCATCAGGAAAGTCTGTTTCGTATTCACAGGATGGCAAATAAAGGTGAATTTAGAGGCTGCCAGACAGCAGCTCTGATGGTTCCGTAGCGCCATTCCCGCTCCCTGCCCGGTGAGCTGGTGCGCTCCGCAGCGCTCCGCCGAGCTCTGAGCAGAGCTTTGCAGCTTTTTCCCTGCCCCTCTTCGTTTGGGGAGGGCTTTGTCATTCCCGGTGCTCGGAGCAGGTGGCTGACGGGGAGCTGCGAGCGGCAGCGGACCCCTCTCCGTTACGTGGTGACACAGGGGTGCTGTCGTTCACTGGGAATATCTTTAACTTCACCATCCGCTGCTTTGCCCGTGCTTGCGCCTGAGCTGGTTTCCCTGCCAGGATCTCTGGACCTCCGAGGGTGACTTGGCCTGCTTGGCAGGAGGTGGAATGTCCTCATGGAGCCCACCGCTCGCTTTGGGGAGAGGCAGCTGAAGAGGAGATCTGCAGGGGAGGGAACGGAGACGCTCCTTTCCTCTGAGGGGCTCTTGTGAGTCGTCATGGAGAGGTTGGGGGGTTTCCCTGTTTTCACTGGGAGGGGTATTTGTTCTAAAATTTAATAGATGTGAAACAGGAAATAGTAAGATTTGGAGTATGATTGAAAGAATGGAGGCACAGCGAATTTCAGGAATGCGTGTGGACCTTGGTGCATCTTTACAAGGGGTCCAAACATTGCGGTACGAGTAAACATAGCGTAGCAAGATGGTTTTTTAGTGCAAATTCTTGAGAAAGCTTTACTGCCGCTTGTATTCTGGCCCGAGTTGAGGAGACTCAATTTTCTATCTTTTACCGTTCAGCGTACTTACTACTCAGTGTGATATCCCTCGTGTAAAAGTGTTTAACTTGGAATTTTAAACTACAGCCTGGGAAAGGTTCAGCGCTGAATGTGGTGATCCACGTAGAAAACCTTTCTTTCCATCCTGCCTCTGTTAGGAAGGATCGCGGGTTCTGCGCTTCCTTCAAGAGCATCAGGGAAAACTGCAAAATAGTTCTCTCTTGTTAAAATAAATGCTCGCTTGTATTTGGTCACTTGTGGTTGGCCACTCTGGAGAGCATTGACTGGAATTTCACTGAGGGGAGCTGACACTTTTGGTTTCTCTTTGGCTGATCTCCGTGTCTTCCCAGAGCGCTGGAGAGCAGCGCGGGGCTGCCCCGCTTCCAGGGCCTCTGGAGGTTTGGCCTCACTTCGCTCCTATTTTGGCTTCATTTCAAGAAACAGCACAACGTAAGAGGTGGCTGAAAGCTGTAGTGTCTGGAGAGCAGATCCCCTGAAGGTGACATTGCAGATGTTTCCTGAAAAGTTGACTTCTGCATGAAGGGCAGGAGCTTGTCCTTGGTGCTGCCACAAACAGAAGGATGAGTGCAACTGCTTTGAAATTCGCCAGCCTGCCAGGAGTAGTTTGTAAACAGTTGGGGCCACAGTTCTCCTGGAAGTAATCACAGCATCCTGTGTTAAAGTATTTGTCCAGTTTTTGCTGTGTTGGAAATTAGGAAATAAACATTGAGAAGAGGTCGAGAATCCCCCCAGCAAATAAATAGTTAGGAGCCAAACCAGAGAGGAGTTTTGAGTCCTGTCAGACTCTGCAGTTCTTTCTGTATTTATGGTTCAGCATTTGATTAGAGTGAGCAAGGAAAAGTGCTCAATCAGACTGAAATAATCATTTATTCCATCCATACTAGAACTCTGTGTGAGTGGGTTTTGTACCTAACCAGCTATTGGGTTTCTTTACACAAATTGCTCAGAGTTTGTTCTGTGCTTGGGCCCTGAGGGGTTTTTTATTGCAGCTGGTACATTTGCTGTGAGCTGGAATGCTGTGTGATAGGTCTACAGGGAAGGTTTCCAAAGCCTCTCGCAGTTATGTGACCCAGACTAGGATCTGATCGTGCCCTTTTCAAATAAACCCTCTCCTGCAGTTAGACTCAGTGAGCACAGCAGCAGGTAGCTTGACTATTTAACTGTGGCCTAGTTTTAGTAGGAAAAGCTTTTCTATGGTCTGAGAAAGGAAATACCACTTGCTAGAAGTCTATGTCAAGCTTTTCTTCTGATTACAAGATATAAACTAGGAAAAAGAAAACAAAATCAGTGGCTAATGAAGTAAATTGCAAGTGAACGACGCAGCTCGAAAGGAAGCGTTTCAGATGGCTTCGAAGGGGAAAGCATTTAGGGGAGTTCCGTTGAAGAAAATAAATTTCTAAAATGTATTATTTCTACTCTTAAAATACTGACAGAGCAGAGTCAGTTGTGGAGGAAGGAGAAACCTGCTGTGTAAAAGTGTTCTACCTACTTCTGCAATGTGTCACGAGGGAAAAATACCTACTAGTATTGCAAGCTGCATTCCTGCTGACAAACTGTCTTCCATCCAGTTTATTTATCAGATTTGTATTGCTGGTTCGGATTATAGTAATCGCTCAGTTTTGTTTGTCTTGAGCGTGTAAGAAATTCATTTTAGAGGGGAAAGGTAACTGCGGAACAAGGGAAAACTGCAAAAAAACCCTAATGATATACAAGGATGGTTTGGCCCTTTGGCCTGTGCGTGTTGGATGCTTGTCAGTGTTTGTTTCTCTTGCCATTCCTCAGGGAACAATTAGTGTTGGAATAGACGCCACCGACCTCTTTGATCGTTACGACGAAGAATACGAAGACGTGCCTGGGAGCAGCTTTCCCCACATTGAGATCAACAAGATGCACATATCGCAGTCCATCGAGGTGAGGAGGGCAGGGGCTGCTGCCGGCGAGGAGCAGGGCCTGGGCAGGCGAGGCACTGCCGCCCAACGCCACCGAAAACGAGACGCTGCTCACGGGAGGTCACCGCGGTTTGTGGAAGGATGCAGTTACCAGCGTGGGTGGGAGGGGAAGCTCCGTTCCAGCAGGACGGCCAGTTGACCATACAGCACGTGCTTGTGTGACTGGTTTGTAGGCCACAGTGCCCAGTTGTGGCTGAGAGTGGGTATCTCACTGAACATGGAGTATTTAGTGTGTGAAAACGAAGAGAGCCCAGTTTTGAGGGTGTGGGTAAGGAAAAGAAGGGGGAGTGTTTCCTCCGTGCCAGAGAGTTGAAGAAATTTAGTCTGCTAGTGAGATTAGAAGGGTTTGCAGCTCAAGGTCAGGACTTCAAGGTGCTATGTTAAAGGTGTCACACATGTCTGGTGTCGCACTTTTTGCCATACTTGATCTTTGACTACCAAATTTAGAGCAAATGTGGCCGTGTCTGGTTCAAACACCTGGGCTTAGTGGATGGCAAGGAGTCAGCTGGATTCTCCCCTGTCTCGCTGCACTTAACGCTCTCCGCTGTCATGATTGTGTCCTTGGGGAATAAGCATTCAGTGTGTGAATTGGGATCAGGGTAATTGGTAACGATATATTAATTTTTCAGGCACCACTGACTGCCACAGACACAGCAATACTGTCTGGTAACCTTTCCACCCAGAACGGGAATGGAGGTGGATCGATTAACCTTGCTCTGAGACGCGTCACATCTGCCAAGGGATGGGGAGAGGTAAGAGAAGTAGCTGTTAGTGGTTTTATAGCCAGTCTCTTTCAGGCTGATTGGGTTATTACCTAGTGCTGATTTTCTTTAGGGAACTTCGGCTCTGTTTCGTCACTCATTTTATAGGATGTAGAAAAAGGAATTCTCAAAGGAATTTGAGAAAAAGGGAAGACCCAAACCTTGTATTTTCTTAATTTTCCCCCCTTTCCATTTGGCCGTGCATTTTGGACTCCACTTGTGCTGGCAGAATTGATAGCTGTTGTCTTTAGCCTTTCCAGTGTCACTGTCTGGAAGCTCTCGGGTGCTTTCTGACGCTGTGAGCATGCACCTTAGGGCAATGTGATAGTTTGGCTTCAAAAACTCCGTAGACTGGAGGCGTTTGTTTTGCATCAGGATTTTGTAGTATTGGTAATACAGGAGCTTATGGATATTGTCATGGGGCAGTTGACTAAAAAAAGTTTTTAAAAACCCACGTAATAAACTTACTTGGGACATACAGATGTAGTAGGAACTGCTTTTGCAGGCTTTGTCGTGGAAAGCATCAGGTTTAAGAACTGCTTCCACTAACGAGACTGTGCAGCACCGAGCGAACGTTGAATAGCAACCCTGGAAGTCACCCAGACGAGTGGATGAAGCATCAGGAGCGTTTTGCAGACGCTGAGATGCTGCAGCAGCAGAACTGCTGACAACATGACTGGGGGGCTGTCCTGAGAAGGACTCTTGCCCTCAGCGGGCAGCAGCCAAGCCTTGTTGAGTGCTGCTGTGGGGCTGCGCTGGAGGTGCTCTCCCCACTTCCACTGCAGCAGCCAGAGCAGGTGCCAGCGGTAGTAGCCTTGTAGCACTCTGAAACTGGCTTGTTTTACTCATGAGGCCCCTGCTCAGTGAGACTCCTCTTATTCTGAATGCAAAGCTGGCGGAAAAGAGGGTGCTGAGATCGGTGGTAAATGTTACTCAGATGTGTAAAATGTTTGTGACTTCAGCGACGCTTGTCAAGTAGTTGGTCGCTGTTGTAAAAGATGTTTTCTTCTAACAATTTGGCGTTGTGCATTTGAACAGTTGGAGTTTGGAGCAGGAGACCTTCAGGGACCTCTCTTCGGTCTGAAGATATTCCGTAATCTGACACCGAGATGGTAAATATTAGAAAAATGTCTAATGGTTAATAGTCCATACTAAGGAACTAAACAGCTTGAATTCTCTTCCCTGTTAAGTATGGATTTGTTTCCTAGCCTACAAAACAAGATATTTCTTCTTTAGACTTAATGTTGTGCTTTAGTACTGATCAAAATGCTCGTATTCTTTTTGTGTGTCATTGCCCTCCGTTTTCATACTTCCAGTTTAAGGAAGGCCTGTGTTCCACATCCTTAGATTTTTATTTCATCTTGTCATGAAATTGTGATACTTGAGGTGTGATCTCACAGTCAGAGCAGCAGAAGTTTGCTCTGGGAACAGAACCAAAAATTGGGGAGCTCTTTTGGGGCCTCTATATGTGAGATGGAGAGAAGATGATATGTCATATCTTAGGGAAATAACACCAAATTTGCCACTGGTGTGGTGTCTGTTTACAAATGGATAGAGGTCTCGAGCTGCAAAGGAGAATACACGGTAAGGATCGTGACTGAAGCTGTGTGTTAGAGCATCGTAGGTGCCCGTGTGGACTTGCTGCTTTTTATATTTTCTCATTCAGTAAATATGCAATTCCTCGGTGCTTACACAGGAATCTTGTTCCCTCCCTGTAGAGTCCTTTAATACTGGTTTTGGAGCTTGTGCTTCAGGATTATTAAATAGCAGGGCTCTATCTTCAGCAGCCAAGTTCGCTGCCTCTCCAGAAGAACAGGACTTTGTCTGCCCAGGGCAGAAGGGTAAAGGCTGACAGGTCACTGCTGCGTGGGCTGCAGTGCTGTGACACAGACCAATAAACCAGAGCCTGAGCCTGCACTTCTGGCCCATGCTGTGGTCAGTACAGTCTAAATTATTTTCGAGTTTTTCCTGGCACCCTCAGGCGTCATGTTCTTTGCAGGATAGTTGCTGCATATTCAGCAAGGCTCTTGGGACAGAAGGAATTTGAGGCCATCTGGGAGCCGGTGTTTTATCAGTAATGAGTTTTTCCTTATTTCTCTTAGTTTCATCACTACGAACTGTGCCCTGCAGTTTTCGTCCCGCGGGGTCCGCCCAGGCCTCACCACGGTCCTGGCCCGCAACCTCGACAAGAACACGATGGGCTACTTGCAGTGGCGGTGGGGTATCCAGTCAGCCATGAACACTAGTATTGTCCGGGATACCAAAACCAGCCATTTCACCATGGCGTTACAGGTGAGAGTCCTGCAAGGGACAGAGATACCACCCTGTGGGAGAGAAGTGCCTCGGCTTTTCTGTCCCGGCAGTGTTTTGAGATGAGAAGATAACAGAGCAGTTGGTACTGTCTCGTAGGAACATGTCATGTGGATAACCAGCTGCACTGGCAGAGCACAACCCTTTGGACCCAGCACTGTCATATCTCCTGTGGGTCAGCTCAGGTTAGGGTCAGGATGGACAACACAGACTGCAGGCTTGCTGGCTGTCGACAAGGGAGTGGCAAGCATGGCTGTATTTTCTATGCCACTTAAAGGATAAGAAAGGAAATTTGGGGGAACATTCGGTGGTGGCCAAGGGTATGTTTTCATATATTTGTCTCTCTTGTATTTCAGTTGGGAATCCCCCATTCTTTCATGATGGTCAGTTATCAGCATAAGTTTCAGGATGAGGATCAAACACGAGTGAAAGGTTCTCTCAAGTAAGTGTGCAAGAGGAAGTTCACATTGCTCGTGGCTTGAAGAATCTGTTCTCTCCTGCTGCTGTAGGCTTCCAGGTTCCGTACATCAAATGCTTCTGTGGCCTTTGGGAATCTGCGTTTCATTCATTAAATCTAGTAAATGCTGAAGGGAATGTCAGGGAGGCTTAGCTCTGTTTGCCTCTTCAGATAAGTGGAACTTAAGATACTTGTGAGTGATATCTCTATATCATCACCAATAAGAAAGCCAGAAGTTCTTGTACTCTCTTCACTACTTTACAAGCTGAGGCGGCTAATCTCATCTTGTAAATAGACAGTGAATCATCCAGGACCCAACATCTGCTGCACACAGATGTATTTCCATGTTTTACTTGTTGGAGAATTATAGGATTCAGTATGGAGAAATTCAAGAGTCTTCCCTGTCTTACCAGTTTTTGGTTCTGTCATTGCAGGGCGGGTTTCTTTGGGACCATAGTCGAGTACGGAGCAGAGAGGAAGATTTCCAGACACAGCGTTTTAGGAGCCACCGTCAGCGTTGGTGTTCCCCAAGGAGTGTCTTTGAAAATCAAGTCAGTTCAAGATTACGACTCTAGACTGCAGAGGCTGACCAAAACCTGCATTATTCTATTTCCAGTGGTCGGGTGGGAAGGTCTTGATCTTAGGGCGATACAGGTGTATTGGTAGGTCCCTATGAAAGGCTGCAGCTGCCCTCGCCTTTAGTACACGTGGTGCCCGTGGTAGCAGCGTATGCCTTCTGCTGGTGTTACTCTGAGTTGGAACCACGTCTGTCAGGAGTAGCATGTCTGTGTGGGCATCAAAATACGCAGAAAACAGCTTAAAGTAAGGTGGGGAGCATTAGAGTGAGTGGATGGAGAGTTCTGAAAATATTATTAGTAGAAATGGATTTAATTGCATTCCATTTTTGTAACACTGTGCACAAGGATATACTTGAAGTAGTGAATTATTAACTAATCTAGGTGATTATACTATTAATCAGGTGCAGCTCACAAAGAGGGGCAGAACTCTTTAAGGGTTCCTCTAGTGTTGTGCATTTTTAACTGGTGCCAGCAGAGGTCGTGCCAGGCTGCAGAAACTGAAGAAGGCCTCTGTCCTAAGAAAACTGTTTTTTTAAAACAAATCCTACTGTAAGTGTCAGAAAAAAAATTAATACGCTCCTTCCTTGAAGGCACCTGCCAGCGTTGTGAACATAGACCTTCTCTATAAGCATTTTCCTTCCTCTTTATGACGATGCTGATCCTTTCCCTGGTGAAATTAATGACCAAATAAATGTCTCCTAAGGTTAAAAAACACCACCTCAGAATGGTCAGGTGCTATCACAAGAGACATGAAAGTCTGGCTCCGGGTGGTGTCAGCTGTCTATCGTACCATTGTCCTGTTTCAGTTTATTGGATTCTCCTCTCTCTGAGCTCATCGTTGATCTCTCCCTTGGTTCATATGCTGCTGCTCACTCTTACTTAAGCCCATTAAACTCCACATTTCCTCTTACCTGTCGCTGTTCTGGTTCTGTTCCAGGTTGAATAGGGCTAGCCAGACCTACTTCTTCCCCGTCCACCTAACAGATCAGCTGCTTCCCAGTGCTGTGTTCTATGCCACCGTGGGACCTCTAGTTATCTACTTTGCCATGCACAGGCTAATCATCAAACCCTACCTCAGGGCGCAAAAGGAGAGGTGAGCTCACAAGACTACCTTTAAAGTCAGAGCTGGGAGGTCCCACTCAGGTGCTTCGGGGAGCCTGGTGCAAAGGCTGGATGCCCAGCACTGATACTACTGCGTTCTGGAAGCCTGCAAAAATAGCTTGAAAGGTGGGGAAGAACCTTCAGCCCGAGCTCATTTGCGTGGGGCTGTGGGCCAGTTGTAATTGGGGCGGGCAAGTAAACATCTGCCACGTGGCTGAATCCTGATGTGATGTTGGTTCCTTATGCCAGGGAGCTGGAGAAGCAAAGGGAGAGTACAGCCAGTGACATCCTTCAGAAGAAGCAGGAGGCTGAAGCTGCGGTAAGTTTTTTTCCCATAACTAATCCTCCTCAGGTAGAGGAGGCTGTTCTCACTCTGGGCATTTCTCTTCTGGACACGCTGTCTGATGCTGCTGGTTTTTATTTTGCCCCTTGTGTTATGACAGGTCCGGTTAATGCAAGAGTCTGTCCGGAGGATAATTGAAGCAGAGGAAGCCAGAATGGGTAAAGATTACAACACCATTTACTTGTCCCATAAATTTGGAGAGAGAAAAGAACAATACAAAGGCTGGGTGGTTGAGGGAGGAAATGCGAGGTTTTAGTTCTTCATTTCCACTCCTAACAAAGCACAGCATAATTGCTGTTGCACATGCACTGGGGAAGTTCCATCATGATCCAGCTTCTGGTGCCTGAGCTTAGTAGGGATCCGCTGCATATTCTCTTGGGACACGCTGTGAGGTGAACTACCTCAAAGGAGGTTGTAGCGAGGCTGGTGTTGGTCTCTTCTCTCAGATTAGAAATGATAGGACGAGGGGAAATGGCCTCAAGTTGAGTCAGGGGAGGTTTAGATTAGATATTAGGAAGAAATTCTTCACTGAGAGGGTGGTCAGGCACTGGAACAGGCTGCCCAGGGAGGTGGTGGAGTCACCATCCCTGGAGGTGTTTAAAGAACGAATAGATGCGGCGCTTGAGGATATGGTGTAGTGGTTAGAGAGATGCTGGGACAAAGGTTGGACTTGATGACCCTGGAGGTCCTTTCCAACCATAACGATTCTGTGATTCTGTGAATCGACAGGCTGAAGACAATCGTCTGGATTCACCTCTCCATGAGAGGCGTGTGTATAAATCTGTGCAAAAGTTACAGTCTGAAGTTTAGGTTTTGTTGGTCTCTAGCTTACGTGGTTCGCGCCCGGATCATAATGGCAATCTGATTTCTGATGTTCCAAAGTGAGCTGACATCCACTGGCACTGCCACATAAGCGTGGCAGTGAAGTCATTCTGTCCCAGTGCTAAAGGTTGCTAACAAACACCCAGGTAGAAATGTTCTTCTGTCCGGAGAAGCACGGGCCCAGGCAAGGAGAATTTAAATATCGTTGAAAGCAAGAGAAAGTGCAGAGATGGTCTTTTTGTCAGTGTCTGCCGAGCTGTCGGTGGGAAGCCTTTCATCATATCTGTGATTTCCTGTGAAATGCAGGTTTGATTGTAGTGAACGCCTGGTATGGAAAGTTTGTTAATGACAACAGCAGGAAGAATGAGAAGGTGAAAGTGATAGATGTGACTGTGCCGCTGCAGTGCTTGGTGAAAGACTCTAAACTCATCCTTACAGAGGCATCCAAGGTATGTAGCTGTTCTGGCAAAGCCCAGGCTCTAACGCGTGACTCGGAATGTCGGTTGAACCATGCACTGTCCTGCCAGGGGATCTCTCCAGTGTGCTTGAAGCGAGTGACTCTAGATCGATTTATAGGAGGCATTTACACACCAAGTGTTATGAACCTCCGGGAACTTCTGTTTCTCTGGACATTTCCAGTGTCACAGAAACAGCGTCTCTGTATTTGCAGCGTGGGACAGTGCGTACACCAGAAACTTCCCAACCCCTTCATTTGATGTTTTCTGCTGTTAGAACTTGTCACTGGAGGTGATTCCTTAGTTTCTTGTCACACCTCAGTGGCAATAAAACTCCCTTTTCTTAATGACACCTTGTTCTGGCACTAAGAACTGGTTTTGGTCCGTTCCCTGATGCTCAGTCTGTCCTTCTCTGGTTCAAGGCTGGGCTGCCGGGTTTCTACGACCCCTGTGTGGGTGAGGAGAAGAGTTTGAAAGTGCTTTATCAGTTCCGAGGAGTTCTGCACCAAGTGATGTCAGCTGACAATGAGGCCCTTAGGATACCAAAGCAATGTAAGTAACAAGGACCACCCTGCTTCTTCCTTCAGGAACCAGTAAAGGATTGCTTTGTCTTTGTGTGGCAAAGCACACAGAACTGGGGTTCAGAACTGGGGTTACTGGAGTGGACTGACCATGGTGTGCTTCTGGAGTGTGACCAGAAGGAGCTCAGCAGCACCACTGCAGCTGTTTATACCCTCTGACCTAATATCTCTAACTGGAGTTGGAAGCAGAGGCCTCCCGCAGGTGCTGGTGTCCTGGCTGGGCAGTTCTCCGTGTCGGATTGCCCTTTGAGCACTGAACTGGGTGTAGGAAGGCGAGTTAGAGGCCTGGGCCAGATCACTTCCTTATCTGCATTTATCTGCCTGCCAAAACATTCTCCCTGGCAGAATAATTTTGTGAAACTGATATCTACAAGTGACAGGTTTTCCTGGTACCCCGTAGGTCTGGGGAGTTGGCTAAAGGGCACCAGCTTCTTTACTCTAGACCAGCTTCCTGGCCCAGTTTAAGAAGCACGTCCAACTTACAAAGCTTCCGTAAGCGTGCCGGAGGTGTATGGGAGTTAACGAGCAGCCAGAAACGTTCCTGTCTGTCCCTGGTGAGGTGGTCAGTTCGAGCGAGGATGTGTCTCGTCCCACAGAAGTGGTGTGTAGCCATTTGTTGTTCTCATCCGACAGCTCACAGGATCGATGCGGACGGCTAACGTGAGAGGGCGTGCGTCTGTTACGGTACCTTGGAAACTGCAAATGGAAACGACAAAACCTTCCCCGGAACGCTGCGAGTTTGAACAGAGACATTTTTATTTTTACTATCCATCTAGCCGGTGGTGTCCTACCAGTTCTGTTAGGAGAGAAAATGAGAGAACCTGCTTCTACAGGTGGCTCCAAGGCAATATCTGAATTGTGGCTCGGTAACCAATAAAGCAACGTGACCCGGAGTGCGCAGTGCTTTCTGCTGAGGTTGTGCGAGCGGGCACTGAGCACCACCCCTCACCCAGACAAGTCTTTCCTACTGTGATTTGGCCACGGTCGGTTTGTGCTGTCTCACGTGTATCTTCTTGCACTGGGCAGTGACGAAGACCTGTTGTTCTCACTCCTTCGTGTACTTCCTGGGGTAGGTAACACACCTTTCTCTGCTCCTGAGGGGAAGTTAAGTTCTCTGGCTGCCTCCTGGAAGGCCTCTGTGTTGGAAAAAGGACAAAGATTGTTCTTCCGTCTCAAATCTGTATTTGAAATGTACTTGTTAAGAACAAGTATGCTTGGAATGAAGTCCTTTGTCCTTTGTAGTAACAGGGACCTCTTCAGCGTGAATCCATCCAGCTGCTGCTTTCAAACACTGCTATTCCAGAGAAGGACACGGGCTATAATAGTCTTTCTAATTCTTCTGCCACCTAGAACCATCAAGGCTTTCAAGAAAGGAGGAAAGCAAGTGGGGGGAGAAGGACAGCAATTAATCTCATTTGAGTCTGATGCTGCAACTGTCTGTTACCATTTAATTTATTTATAGGAAAAAAAAGCACGTAGTTTATACAGGTAAACCAGACCAAAGCGAGGAGAGATGCCAAACGGGTAAAGAGCTGAAAATGTAAAACTCAGCTGCCCTCTCTAAAAAGCATCAGTTGTGACCTAAATCCTTTGGACTAACCTTGCATAGAAGCCGTGCCAGTGATTTATGAGCAAAAAAGGGCAGTCCTGTTCTGGTGAGCCAGCAGCTGGAAACGGCAGCCTTGTAGCACCTACTACACGCTGCGTACACCAACGCTACGGAGGCTTTTCAGAGACGAGAGGAATGGTCGTGGCTGTTCTCGGTCAGTTCCGCTCTTGGTGAGTCCTAGAACAGCCTCTGTTGCTCACACGGGAGATACGTTGGGATGTTTCTTCCCTCCTGTATCTTGGCAGCGCGTTGTTGGTCATGACAACCATAGGAAAATTCCTGACACGGACCTGGCCCCTTCTTCCGTCCAGCAGTGGTTCTCTTTGCTCGCATCATCCTAACAGGACAATTAGACTTCCAAACGCAGCCGTATTTGAGCCAGGCTCAAAGAGGTGCCTCCTGCCTCTGAGAAGGAAGTTCATACGAGTGTTCTCTTTGGTCGTGACCAGCTCCTGGTGCAGGGCTTTATTTCACTTACCACCAGTGTTCTGTTGATCTGGAATTAAATGTAAAATGTGCAATAAATTATGCTCAGCTGAACCGTAGCCCACGTTCCCTTTGCATCTGTAGGACACTTATGAACTCCTGGCAAGCAAGGGGTGCGAGTTTTGTAAATGTAACTGCACCCTCTGTCACATCCTGCTGATCCCTGTATCGGTAACTCATTGCACTGGGCAGGAATTCCCAGCAGAAATTCCATTTTTCATGTCTTGTCACTGCATGAAGTGTATGGTCAAGAGTGAGAGCTGGTCTGTAGTGATGAGGACGGGGCAAGATGCTCGCAGGAGGAGCACTGAGAACTGAGGTTTGCGTAAGCAAGTGCAGAATAGCGACCATGGGTTTACTGCTAATTACAAAGAGGAATCTTGGCCTAGCCCTGTGTCTGGCAGAGCAGCGACAGGGAGGAGCCTTCTCCTGAAAAAAGTGGGCACAATAAAGCAATTCTCATTTCTGACAGCTTCCTGAGATAGTTTCTGCTGTCATGGAAGTGTTCTTGCATGTTGTCTGCATTAAAATGCAGAGAAATAAGAATGTGATTCTAGAAACTGCTTCAGTACTTGTAAGAAGTCCCGTGGTATTTCTACTCTTGAAAAACAGCGTTTCCGAGGGGCAGAGCACAGACTCCTCCAGCAGCTAAAACCTGTGCCTGTGTCTCTGGGTGCAAGCTTTGAAACGCCATAGAAATGTGAGGTGACAGATCTGTCTGTAACTGACCCAGGGAATGCTTCAAACACCCGACTGAGGGTCCGGGAGTGCTCACTAGTCCTTTCAGCCAGAGCCTTGAACTGGAAATTCTTGAGGTGGAGATACAGGTTTAGGGTTTAGAGTCTTCCCTTGTCTTCCCTTCTTTTGGACAACCACTTCCCAGAGTGGCTCAGCCAGAGAAAGGCCACGGAGCCAGAGCTCCAGGCACAGTTGTGCTGTAAAAACTGCCTGAACCTCCTCCCGTGTGTTCGTACCTGCGAGCCAGGGCCTGGAGCCAAGCAGGCGCCTTCCTCTCGTGGCAGCTCTGCTCTCGCCAGAGCACTGCCTCTGTTCTGCCTTCCCCCTCTACGCATCTTCCCCCAGCGCCTCGGGGTCGTCTTTCTGTCTCATTGCAAAGAAGTTTGTGCAAGGGACAGATGAGCCTTAACCTTGCACTTTGAACATTTGAATTTGTGACTCAAAGTAAAATCCCTCACGATTTATACCGACGCGGGCCGTGCCCCGTTCCCTGGTTAAACATCATAAAAAGTCCACAGCTTGCTCTCTCCTGCCAGATCAGCCCACCAAGGATTCACTCTTGCCTTTCCCCCTCTTTCAAGGGCTGTGAGTGCCCTTCCCCACCCCTGAGGCTGCTGCGGCGGGTTCTCTGCGGCAGTTAAAGCCCGAGTTCCATTTCTGCTTCCCTGCAGTGTTTGCAGTTGTCAGGCAGTGCTGAACGGTGTCCTCGGGGCAGAGTCCCTGCCTGGCCTGGCTGTCACCTCCCTCTGAACCAGGTACCGTCTGGGTCTCTCCTGCCAAGCACTTGAAGAGACCTTAAGAGAAACCCCTGCTTTCACCACCACCATTTCTGTTCCAGGAGAAGCTGCCATTTTACAGCTGCAATTCTTCTGGGGCTTCTGTTTATCACCATATAGTACAAAATTACAAATAGCATTCAGACAGAAGCATAAGTGACAAGAGCTTAGGTTCCGATAGGGTCCAGCACCATTTCCAAAGAGCTGAGCCATCTTTTCAGATTGCCGAGGCTGCCGCGGAGCCTTCGGGGCCTGGCACATAGAGGAGCTGGGGGGTGGCAGCGAGGCCCCAGCATCCCTTTGGTGGTCTGGGGTCCTCGGTGCCACCCTGCAGCAGGGTGGGGTGGGAGGGAAGGGGCTGCAGTGCCCGGTCCTGCAAGGACCTGGCTCTTGGGCAAGTGGGACTGAGGTGAGGTCACCTTGGCCAGCAGCTTTACCTGGTGTGATGAGCCCTGCCCCACGCCTGGCTTCTACACACCGAGCCTTTGCATCCTGTAGGGAAGAGCGCTGGAAGTGTCAAGTCCTCCTGGCCCAACTGCTTTACACACCAGTAAATCATAACAGCAGACTCCTGAGTTAGGGGTGAAACAAAGTCATTGTTCACTTCTTGCACATTTAAGAAAAAACCGTGGTTCATTAAAACAGTTTTAATGAAAAAATAAAGTT
Organism: Eurystomus gularis; assembly: GCA_013400335.1. Lineage (NCBI taxonomy): Eukaryota > Metazoa > Chordata > Aves > Coraciiformes > Coraciidae > Eurystomus > Eurystomus gularis. Next base: position 29,536 of record VZZY01001628.1, read on the forward strand.
CTGAATTAAACTATAATTATACATGGCTGAAAGTGATGAACTAAAAGAATGGAGATGGTACTTTTCTTTTCCTCTCTGCTGATACGGAAACATGCTGGACTTGTCAGACACCATCAATTGGGACAGAGCTGAAGAGGTAACAGAACAAGGGTCAGTCACATTGATTAGTACCGAACCTCTGTGAGAAGAGCCAGTTCCGTTGGCCGTTCACCGTTTCTCCCATAAAAGCTTCAGGAATGCATTCCACAGAGGTCCAGGTGAATTGCAGACGCGCTGTAAACAGAGGTACCAGTTTTCAGAGCAGGTCCAACCCTCACCCAGCTTGCAACCAGGATCCTCCAAAGCCTTTCTGTTTGCAGAGTGAAATGGCAGCATTTGAGAACTTTGGTTATTTTTCTGGCTGCAAAGGTCAGGCAGCCGTCAGGGGCAAGTCTTTGGCAAACTCCTCAGCAGTTGCACATAGCTTCTGGAAGGCAGCAAACCACGTCATGGTCTTAAGGTTTTTACAGAAGCTGGAGCTGGTTTTCAGAACCTGGAGTCAGTTGTTGCAGCTTGGTGGAACACGATGTTCCGGGACGGAATGGTTGCACGTTGTGCAGCTCCGTCATCCCACCCAGGACAGCAGATCTTTCATCCCCCGCGTCCCACGCAGCGGAGCCCCAGGGCGCTGCACTGCTGGACTGTGCTTAAAGCTTCGGCAGCCCCGTGCTGGATGTCAGAAGGAGGGTACCTGACTCTGTGCAGGAAAGACTTGCGGCCATCACCAGGAGGCATCTCCCGATGAGCCAGTCCTCGGCTCAGGCGGTGGGCTCACATGGTGCATCTGCAGGACTAACGTGGACACATTCCTACCGGAATGGTTGGTCTTGCGTTGGCCGTGGGACCAGCCCAGGACTCCACTCGCCTCACAGTCTCACTGGACAGAGCACGCGTTGTTCATCGGGCGGAACTTCAGAGAAATACCTCAAAATGTAAACCAGATTTGTGCGATACCTACAGCTTGCTCTGTTTGGCCATCGAGGAACACCACCACCAGCTCGGTGGCCTTGCGTACGAGCCTCGACTCCCTGTCACGTATCTGAGCAGATCTCCCTTGGGCTGAGGCCGCAGGAAGTCCCCAGGCATCAGCAGGGGCCTCAGTGGGTGGATCCTCATTGCACTTCATCTCACTCGCTGCATAGCCTGCGTTTGCTTTTACCTGTATAACTGGCAACCAACAGGTTAAAGATTCATTTTGCTTTCATTATAAATCCAGTCTCAAAAAACAAACAGCAAAACCAAAAGTCAACTCAGCTGCAGTACTCGGATGGAAATGATCAAATCCCAAACCAGACCTGCCAGGTTCTGAGTTCACTGTGGCCCCTTGTACAGTCCACGTGTGAATTCCGGGCCGAGAGAAGGGAGAGTCGTCGTCTTCTTGAAACAGCACCTTAGAGTTTAACGAAGGGCCAGGAAACAGAGCAAACGGTAACCCCCCCACACACAGGTGAGCCATTCATGCAAAACAAAGTCACGAAAAACCACTGTAAGAAGAGACTTTCTGGGAAGAAACCCGATGTCGCTAACCCCCAGCACAGCCTGTCCAGAAAAGGGGCAGCTCTCTTCCTTGAACACGCCGGTCCCTCGGCACAGGAGGAAGCCCCGTTTTTTTGCCTGAACAATGCCAAATCACGGAGCTCCCCCACGTCTGGGCTGCTGACGGGGCGGCACTCGCTCCTGCGGGGCTTTAGAATGTCCAGGGTTGATACATACGGACAAACGGGCAGGTATCACGTTACATTAAAATTCAAACACATGGCCGTTTACTTTTCGGACTCTTCACACAGATTCCCACCTCCCTCTTTGGAGGAGGGCGACTTTCCTCGCACAGAAAAAGTTTGCAGCTTCCCGATGGGATGAGAAAACGTACGCGGCGAAGGTATTATACATTCCCCAGACATCACCCAATTCACAGCCGTAACTGCACAAACCCCCCCCCGCCCCGGANCGGTCGCCTCGTCCAGCCCCGGCTGCCCTCGACGCGGTGGTTCCTCGTCCCTGTGCCACAGGCCGGCCGGGCCGCCCCTCGGCCTGAGCAGCAGCAGTTCGGGGGAGCTCTCCCCGGCCTCCCGGCC
>VZZY01001631.1:0-17878 GCA_013400335.1 Eurystomus gularis
GTCCTTTGTCTGTCAGCACAGCTCGTTGGCCAGGGAGGGGGAGAGACTGGGTTTTAAGGGGGGTTTGGAGTTTAAGGGGAGTTTGGGAGGGGTAGTGCAAAGTCTACCTTCTAATTCTTATGTTTTTCCACATCAGCAGAAGGATGAAATCTGCTGTTCAGAAGTCAGGAATTTTATGCTCTGCCAAGTGTAAAGCATAATGCACGTGATACAACACCTCATTTTCACATCTGTAGTAAACAGTCATGAAAGATGGATTCCGTCATATTCAGTAGAATCACTTTCTTACCCGTAATATCAGAAATGTATTTTATTTTCAACTCAAGTAGCTGCAGCTAACCAGATGTTTCCTGGAAAGCAGCACATATAAATATGTTTACAGGTAAATGTACTTACTGAGCTGATTTTCTTATCTCTCCTCCAAAATACGTGCGTGTGTGTATCTGTAACAGAGATTTTATTTCTGAACTGATGAGAGAGGGGATATCAATATTGCAATTGGGGTAGTGTTTTGTGTCTGCACTTTGTGGAGGGAAGATCCTCTTGTGTGTTTTATCTCTTTACTCTTCCTTTTGCCTTTCCTTCTGTTCAATATAAAAGTATATTCCTGATTAACATAAATGTTTGAAGGACAAAACACTGGATTTTCTAGAGAGAACAATGCATCCAAGTCAAATGTGCCTTGGTGAAGTTAACGCTTTCTTGCCTCCTTGTTTTTAATAGGTGAGAACAGCAGAAGAGTCACTGAGGCTGCTGGTTTGTGCACTCGCTAGGTGTATCAGTGTTCCTTTAATGTGGTTTTGTGCCTGTGCTTTTAAGCTGCATGGTGAACTAGTCATTCATCCTTTGAACAATATAGTTGCTTTACCTCTGAAAATTTTTGAGCTAAACAGCCAGCTCCTTATATTTATCTTGTATTTACGTTCCGGGGCAAGTTGTTACTGCTGATAACATGGACTACGTTCTCTATTTCTGACTGCTTGGAGAAAAATACCAATTATTTTATTCAAGTAACACTTGAAATGAAGCACTATGTCTTGCAGTGCTATGTTTAGTAATTTTCCCATGTTTTCAAGTATACCAACTAATAATCTTGCAGAAGGATATGAACGGGATACGAATGACTTCATGACAGGTTCCGATACACATTTCTTGAAATGTAGTATTTTATTCCGGTAAGTAAAAGTAAATTCATTATTGTGTTCTTAGCTGATGTGGTGGTGCCGATCATTCCCATTTTCCACTTCTCATTTTTGCCACTCTGGAGATCGATGGTTCTTGATTTTCAGGGAATCTGTGTAAGTTGAGGTGGCTCTGTACTTCACAGGTGCTCCTCTTAGGAGGGCCCAGCAGGAGAATAGTCTGTGCAAGATGTGCCTCTTCCTGCAATTCTTAGCTTTGTATTGGAAATGTTTGTATATCTCTATGTGTGTGTCTAGTCTGCTGCATCTTAATTTTTCTGTTTACAACAAAAATGCATTGTTCCTTCACATGCCTTTGTTTTTTCTGTTGACTCTACCTCAGCTGCGTACAACCCCATGGGTGCCCACTGGAGCTGTGCTGCACGTGAGGGTTTGCTCCATAGCTGAGGCTTCCTTAGACAGGAAATTTGTGCCTTGGTTGTTGGACCTGTGCAGCTGTTCACACTTTTTGTTTTGTTTTGGGTTTGGTGTTGTTTGTTCGGGGTTTTTTGGGGTGTATGTGCACAAAGAGGCAGCATTTTCAGGAAGCCACATTTTATTGTTAGGCTCTGTATGTACCCCATCCCCAATATAAACAAATTACAAACTTTTCAAGTGGACAAATAGATTTGAAACGTTCCCCAGTCCAACACTATTGTACAGTCCCTGCTGAGGGAAGAGGAGGATGGTTTATATCTTAAATAGAATGCAAAGGGAGGATTTTGCAGAGAGTGCACGTGCATGCTTAGGTATACATGAGCTGTTAAAGGACTTAAGTGCTGGATGCACAGTAGAATCAGCACTCCCAGTATGTGCTAACTGTTGGCATCACCTTATTCCCGTGTGATTACAGTGTATGTCCACTTGTAAACCCTTTGAAATTTGCTACCATTTATTATTCTTTAAATACAACACAACCTGTGAATTGTGTCTGTAGGGAAGAAGTTGGTTTATTTAAGAGCATGCAACTTAAAAGACTGTGCAATATATATTAATAGTAAATGTACCCGTTTCGGATTTAGTGAGTGTCTGGCGGTACATCCATGTTTGCTGTCTGTTTGATCTTCTGTGCACATTTTTGCTGGCTTTGGTCTGCAGGAGTGCAAAAAGAAAAAAGTTGATCTCAGTTAACTAGAGAGCAACGTACTACAAACTGTACCTAGGATTCCCAGTGAAGTTTGAGGATTTACTGAGCTAGGTGCTATTATACTCATTAAGAACAGGTTTTGTTGTGTTTGTTGTGTTTTGTTGTTTGTGTGATGAATATGGCCTATTTCAATCAGAACTGCAACGGCCCTTAGCACCTGCTTCTCTGTTAAGATGGGCTGTTGCACAGGAACAACCCAAGTCTCAATAGCAACCAGTAGTACCAGTAGGATGGGATGGCTCCTTTGTTAAAGCAAGGTTATTTATTTTGTTAGGAGTAGAGAAAGCAGCTGAGGATCAAAGCAAACACTTAACACGATTTACCATTGAAATCAATGGAGTGTCTGCTAATTTTTTGTTTTTTAGATTATCCTTAAAGTAATTTGGTTGAATCTGATTGATTGATTTAGTTATTTATTTACAAACTTGGAACGAGAAAGTTAATCTAGTATTATCAGAGGGAATAAGTTGGAGGTAGACAAATTTGGGAAGCTAAGTGCAAATTATTCCTTAAACAGACTAAGCTTTTTTTACTGACTAAATGAGGTAACAAGGAATCTGTCCTCTATGCATAGACCAGTGTTGTCTAATTAGCTTTTCAGGTGGAATATGTGATAAAAAGGATGGCTGGTTTGCTGTGTTGTTGCAGATTTTCATTATATTGTTAGGAATATTCAAAACTAACCCCTCAAGTCTATGTGAAAATTTCTGTACAAGCTAATAATATGAGATGGACTTTTATTGGTACTTCAGATGGAAATACATTGACTGTGGTTTCCTTGCAGGATGTAGTCCCTTCAGCTGAGAGCTGATGCGTTATTGCAGTAAAATTTTCATTCTGTGCATGAAATAGCCCCAGTGTAGGTTGCAACATAACATGTCTATTTTAATTTGCAGGTTTCCACACTGTTGTGGTTCTTCAGGTTGTTTTTTTTCTTGAAATGGTAGGGCTGGGAAACAGCTGCTGAGGGATGAAGTCTCCGCCTCTCCTCGTGGCTGCGCTTGTGGCATGCATCATTGTTTTGGGTTTCAATTACTGGATCGCAAGCTCTCGCAGCGTGGATCTGCAGGTAACTTTCCTATTGCACTGCATACCTTGTACATGTGTGGTTAATAAACATAGTCCGTGAGAAGGATGCCTCTCCGGCATGTGGGGAGCCAGGAGCTTCAGCCCATTGTAGGAATTTTCACAAATATTACAGTTGTTGATTAGTAGTGAGAGATGGGGGGGAATGGGAGGAATGCCTGTTTGTTGGTGAGGGAGGCCCAAAACTTGAAGACCTTCATGTATGGTACTTGTGCTTTAGGTCACAGTGTTCAGCTTTCTTATGCTGTTTCAATTTACAGATGCAGCAAATGTTGTCCTCTATTTTTCTTCCTAAATATACCTTGAGACTGGCACTCCGATTTTTAATCTGAATGGGCATCTGCAATTTACTCATTTCCGTAGGTTTTTTCTTTTTTTACATGACCCATAAGAATATATGCATACATTCCCACTGAACTGTGGAAAAGAACCTCCCAACTCAGAAAGAGTTGTGAAGCAGGTATGTTTATTACAGTGCCGGGCACGAGGGGGATCGCTCCTCCTAACTCATGCGCTGGTTTGCAAGTTCACCTTACATTTATTTTATATAAATTTGCATATTCCAATAATAGGCGTGATCATTATAATTATTTCGAGGAATTTATTATCATATAGTCACTCCTCTGGTCACATGCGCACAGCCGCCTGGTGGTCTTCTTTGGTGGTCGTTGGGATGGAGGCCCAGTGTCTTCTTCACTATACACCTTTGACCTTTTCTTCTTCATTCATACGCGGATCGTCTTGGCTCAGGTTCAAACCACAAAACTGGCTTCAGCTAGTTTGCACCGTTCAACTTCCCCCAGATGCAGCAGCAGCTCCAATCTCACGACATACAAAGCAAATAATCTCATCACACAATCAAAGCAAGCTAAGCACACGCATGATCAATAGCATCAATGGCCTCTGCAAGTTTTCTTCTCTTCACCACCAAGCACAAGGAAATCTCACTTGTTCAGAAACAGCATCTAAAAATCTGAATTTATGTTTATTGGAAACCTTGTCTAAAGAGGGCACACAACTCACAGGGAATAGTTATTTTATCTGCTTTTTTCTGATGGTAACTATTTTCTGTGACTGTTGAGCTTTGATTTTAATCCTTTATGGAGTGTGTGTGCTGAAGTTGAGTACATGGATAAAGTTTCTGGTTTGTGACAGTGTGCAGGACGGGTTGTTTGTTTTTTTCCCTTTTGTTTTGTTTTGGGGTTTTTTTTGTTGTTTTTAACAAGCAAACTTAAAAACTAGCAACCTGGTGATTAAGCATGGCTGATGGGAGCTTCTCCCAGGTTTTTTCTGCTGAATTTGTATCCTCTTTGTAATTAAGCCAAATTTTAGTACCAAGTTGACAACTGTAGGAAATGACCTCCTATTTCACCTCAGAGTGGGCACTATTCGAACAGGATATGTCTCTCTGGCCACGTGGTTATGGGTATGTCTTAGCTTTCCATTGGAGAAGGGTACAATGCCCTGTCTTCTGGGACTCTGGTCATCCCTTGTGTTCCCTTTAGTCAGTGGCCTGAGGAATGTGTGGTTACCAGCAGGTAGCAACTGTGTCAGTACTGCTGAAGCTTCAGTGCATGGCTGCAAGGCAGCTAATAGTGAGGAAAATAGGCTACCATGCTAGCTTGATCCTGATCTCGGTAACCTGGAGATGCTGGGGCCTCTTCACTGTCACTGATTTACTCTGTCATCTTGTATGTTTCTTCTAAAGTTAGCTCGAAAATCACTTCACTTCTGCCTAGTCATGCACTCTGAATGAAGTGAAAGCGTAGCTGAAGGCATGGACGGAGCTTCTAAAGCATTCTGTCAACCCATTTGTTCGTTGGCCATACTTCACAGCTACAGCTGACAGAATAAGTACTTTTCTTCGCTCTTCCAGCTAAACTGCAAGTCTTTTTCCTGCATACCCCCCCACCCCCCACAGCCTCTCCCTTGTCTTGCTTTCTGTGGCAGAGAAGCAGAGTAGGTGCGCAGTAATATGCAGCACACTGGGGTTTAAGAAGATTTAGTCCATTTCCTTGGAGTCTTGGAAGATGCACAGTTTTCATTATATCTGTTTTTTAATCCACCTGGAACCCCTAGGTCTTTCTACCTGGGTAAATTCTGTTGATATTCCACCACCTCCACCGTGTGTCTTTGTACTCTTCCTTGCTGCCAAGGAGTGATTTTAACCAAAAATGTTTAGAAACAGTGTTCTGCAAAACTACTTTCGGTACAGAAAAAAAAAAAAAAAGCTGTGATAGCATCAAGCTTGATTCCTTACCTTATGTCTCTGGGTTTGTATGTGCAGTGTGTGGTGGTGTTGTATCTTACTTTTATTGTCACTGCTCTTTGAGCAGTCGAGAAGAACAATGATTTTCTGTTTATAAATGATTTTTTCTTGTATCTGTCTTTGTGTAATAGTCATATGTCAGTTATTTATGTAAAAGTTGGGGAGTGTGGTCCTCCCTCTACTCTTTCCCAGGTCTTGCAGGATTACATTGATTTGAGAGATGAGTTTTCCATTCGAGTTAGTTTAGGAACAACACTGGGAAATGTAGTCGTGTCAGAACTGTCTGGATAAAATTTTAAAAATTATTTGACCTTGTACTTAAAATAGATTGCAGACTACAATATTTTTTAATGTTTCTTTTTGTGTGTGTGTTTTTGTGTCTTTTTTTTTTAAGCTAATATACTAAGGCAGCCTTGCATTTCTCTTATCTTTAAAGAAAATTTTGATAGGCTGTACAGAATATGCTGTGCTGTTAATTCATGTGAAACTGATGTGTGTGTGGGGAGTATCCCCAGCTGACACAATACTTTGATGACGTTGGCCTTCTTAGTTATGTGAAGTTTGGTATTCCTTGAATATATTGGTGAAGAGTCCGGTGAGAGGGAATCATTTCCATTTGCTTTAGCTAACTTGTTCTTCCTCAGGGCCGGATCATGGATCTGGAAGGCAAAGTACGCAGGGCAGCAGCGGAGAGAGGCGCTGTGGAGCTCAAAAAGAATGAATTCCAAGGGGAGCTAGAGAAGCAGCGACAGCAGATTGACAAAATCCAGTCCTTGCACGGCTTTCAGATGGAGAATGCCAACAGAGTTCATCAGGAGGAGAAGGTAGGGCCTTTTCTAGCCACAGTTTTCTGTGAGACTGTGTATCAAGATGCTGTCTGCAACAGAATAAGGTTGCTCAAATGTTTCAGATCATGGTGTTGGTGTGGCAAAACACTGAATTTATGCATCACTGTACAATATTTGGAAAATGGACATGGAATGCACTTTATAGCATTCATTGTATAATACATGAAATACTAGAAGCTGCAAGTATCTGCATTTCTGAATAAAACTTCTACCCCCTCTATAAATCATTGTTACCAACCTTGGTAACAATGTTGAAAGCCTCCTGCTTCCTTTCCTGTGTACTCATGGTTTAAAACTTTGAGAAAAGAAGAAGCTGCACCCACAGCTACATTTGTATTCCCAAATTTATTTGTAGCCATGAATGGTTGATGTTTATTTCTAAATGCATTACAGATTCTGCCTCCAGAACCCCATAGCACTAGGAGATGTCTGAAGAATAGCCTTTCGTGGCAGTGCTCCTGAAAGAGCAGCATTGCCAGAAGGATGAAAGTTCTTTGTGAAGAATGTGAACATACCTACTTAAATAGCAGTGTGTACAATTACTGCTGTGTTCTATCTTGCAAACCTTTTGTTGTGTATTTTCTTCGCGTTGCTGATACCGCATTCGATGTGGGTATTAGTCATTAATAGCACTTTTCTCACTGTTGCTAGGAGTGTTTGGCTGAGACTGTTCACTCTGGGTTTGTTGCTTCTTCTGTGGAGTCTCTTAACTGAAGTTTATAGATCAGATTTACAGGACTGTTATTTTCAGCAGACTGAAGAGACACAGATGATGAGGGTAGTAGGTGCTCTTCAGGTAAAGAGCTCACCATTGGGTGACCACTGGTCAAAACTTGCCGTGCATGAACAAAGTGTCACCAGAATAACCTCTGAAGGACTTAGAGGAAGAAAAATTGAATACAAATGGAAGGTGGAATTGTTTCATTAATACGCACATTGGTGGCATATATTTTCGATTAATTTTGAAATCACTTGTATTCAAAGCCTTCAAAGAAATAACAAACCAGTTCTTTTTACCTCTATTGAGACAAACATGTTTCTTTAATAATTTATCTCATCTCTGGGTTCAGTCTTTGCGTATACTTAAAAAAATGTGAGGTGTAGTTTGTTTATTTGGTTTTTGTAACGTATGTATGTTCTAAAAAGATATCCCGGGATAGTCAGACAGCACTTGAGTGAGTAATCAATCTTGTCACTTCTGCCTCCTAGTAGTGGGTGTTGCTACTGAGTGCCGTGGGAATTGTTTAGATTTACTATCCTCTGGGAAGGTACCTCAGTTTACAGGTTAGTAAAAACCCTCATTCTATTTTGGCATCTTTTTGCATTCCAGTTCTGTCCTGCAAGGAGTGAAAGCACATGCATGAGTTAAAAAAAAAAGGTAAGAAAAGAGAAGGGCAGACAGAACTGAGTATTTGCTTAATTTACTCTACAGTCTATTATACGGGGGAAATACATTTTGTGCTTCCTTTTCATAAGTAGATTTTCTTTTAGCCAGAATTGTTAAAAGTCACAGGAGCACTGAAGTGGTGGCTGCGGAGTTAACAGTGCAGACTGGCCAGGTGGGTGGATGTCCAGAGCTAGTGACAGGAGCTCCCCCAGGAGTTTTAAGGAAGCCCGATGGATAAAATGTTGCTTCTGCCAAGCATGGTGTGCAACTTTTCTGCTTCAGATTATTGTGGCACCAGATGAATGTAGTTAGCACCACACAATCCACCTTTCTTCTTGCGGTGGTCTTTTTCAGTGTAGAGGACATGTTGGAGCTGTTGTCCATTAAATCTGGCATCTGTGCCAGGAAAAGTAGTGAGAAGTATTTTACAAAACCAGAACTGCTATTGGACATAGGGGTGCATGTGGTAGTCTGAGGGAGAGTCAAGCCGCTTCTGGAAAAGGAAATCTTGCTTCTGAAGTCTCTTGGAGTTTCCTTCTGAAAGAGTTGGTGACAAGGATGAGGGAGCCTAATGTATGCATTCACATGGAATTGCAAAAGGCTACACACACATGGATTGTAGAGAAATTATGCAGCCACACGGTAAGATGGTTTTATCATGGTGGTGAATGATAACACAAAGGTTAGGAAGGGGCTTAGAAATAAACTGGGTTAGTTGTTGCAGTGTAGGGAGGTTACTGGTGGAGTTTTGGAGTGCTGGGAGAGGCACACAGGGGAGAACAAGGAGAATAACCAAAGCTGTGCAGTAGTTCCTCTACAAAAATCCACGTTGTAGGGCACAGGCTGAACAAGAGTCAGCTGAAGAGAGCCATTGTGGGCAGAAAGTGCTCGTGGCTGGGAGAGACAGGATGTGGTTGTTCTCTGCCCACTGATGGGTTTCAAATGCAGTCAGCAAGTTGTAGTTCAGACTGGGCAGAAGTGCTCTTCACGCAGTAGATGGTGAAGCTGCAAGTGTGTCACATCAATAATGCCCACTTGCAGTTGGTCTGTGTGGGTTAAAAAGCAACTGGATAAGCTTGGACAGGCACATGCCCAACCAGCCAATACAAAGGTGTTAGTTCTGACTCCAGGCGTGTCTCAGCCAGAAGTAGCTGCTGCTTGGAAAATACTGTGCTTCATGGCTGCCTTGGTGTTCATTTGGCATCAGTGTTAGAGACAGGATGCTGGGCAAGGTGGCTTTTGGGCTCAGTCTAGTATGGGTATTCCTTCCTCCTAAGTGCTTTTCCCTCCATTGTCGTAAAACTCAAGTGTTCAGCAATGGAATAGTCTCTGAAGCTTGCTGTTGAAACCCTAGGAGGTGATGCTGTAGGAAGCATTAAATTGGTGCAGTGGACTCGTTGCCTGTCTTCTGTATTTTGTGACTGGAAAAGAGCATGTCTCAGGAGCCTGATGTCGTAGGACAAGTGTGTATGTGCCTGTGCACCACTTTGTGGAAAATGAAAAATTTGCTTTTGTAACACATGAGCAAATGTCCTGCACAGATGACTTTTGTTTTCCAACTTTGTGATATAAGAGTAAGGAGAGTTGTTTTACTGGAAACCTGTGTTATTTGTCAAAAGGTGTCATCAGCCAAGCTAGCATGGGTTCATCCACTCTAATTTAGGAATGCCCCTGCCACTGTGGCAGGGAAGAGAAGGAGAACTTAGTTCTCTGCACTAAGGACCTTGATCTGAAGAAGAAGTCCGGGGTCAGAGGTTATTCCACAGAGGCATGTGGAATATAAGAAAAGACTGAGTACTTTTTGTGTGCGTGTATCTATATCCATGTGTAACTGTGTGCTGTACATTCACATGTGCATACATATTTGTGTACACAGAGAGGCACACACATATCCTTGTTTTCTGGCTCCATGGATTTCAGCATAACCTGGGATTCCTGGGAGGCAAGTAATGAATTCACTCTTTCTTGTTATGGGATACCTGGTCCTTGAACTGAACTTTATTTACTTAATGAGGATTAGCAGCAAGTATTTACCTAGCCCAGGAGGTACGAATGCAAATCCAAATCCTGAGCCTTTCAACTCGCTTTACAAGTTATACAAACTGTCTAACTAACTGGATGGATCTTTGAAGGATTTTGTTCAGTTCTTTGTGTTGCTCTTAAAAAAAAATGAAATGCTTTCAGTAGGAGTGAATAGTCTGTCTCAAAAACTCTTTTTCAGGGAGAAATTATGGTTATTCTGATTATAGAAGAAATCTATACGGGAGCAAACTTTCACAATCTGGGCTCCTTACCAAAAGCAACTCTCCAGTAACATTTGAGACCCACGAATTGTAGTTCATCTCTGCTCACTGTGTCTTACTACTCTTCTGATAAAATACAGAATAATTATGCGACTAATTTCATTTCACAGCAGGCTAATACACCAGCAAGATACTTGGCACATTGAAGTCGTTGTCAGTGGAAACTACTTTGAGTTAAATCCACCTTCTTTTCTAGTAGAACTGTCTTCTGTGCCACTTCAAGAAGACGGGCACAGAAGGCAAGGAGGTAGTCAGAGTCTGCAGTACCTTGCAGGCTCACCTTCACTGAGGAAATGTTATCCAGGGAAATTGCTGTCATAATTATTCTCTTAGGTCTGAGTATGTATAAAACACTTCTGTCACCAGTCTGCTTTTAAAAATCTGCTTGAAATTTTAAGGATTAGTGTAGATCTAGCAAATGGCTTCTGGAAATCCATACAGAGATAGGCTGAAGAGGCAGAGTTTACATGAACCCTTAGTAACAACAGATAAAAAAATCAGGAGTGCAAAAGGGCTGTTTCAGATCTGTAAGCCATTTTCTACAGAACAATATCCTGTATGGTGTTATTCAGGACTTGTAGCTTCTAGGATGTACAGAGCCACGACAGTCTTTCTCAGGAGTAACAGGAGAACAACATGTATAATCTCTCTTATTTTTAAATGCTAGAACATGCTTTTGCAGTTTCTCATTTTCTTTGGATTTACGTAATTCTTCCCCAGCCCACATCTTGTCTTACTGAGGAGAGGGGCCAAGCTTTGTACATTGTATGTGAAGCTTGTCACTGTCATGTTGCTCAGTGTCTTTTATCGCTGGCTGCAGCAGCTCTCAAATCCTCTTCCTCTGGGAAAATCTCAATTCCCAGTACAGCCTTCTGAGATAAAATACTTACCAGTGTGTGGAGACCTGGCGCCTCTCAAAAGGAATCACAGTGAGCAGGGTGGGGAGAGAAGGCAGCCTGCTATGAAAAGCAAAAGGTACCTGTGTACGTTTTGATTTTGTTTTTTAAACCAAACAATGTTGCTGCTTCTAGTTTTGGAAAGGCTCAAAGGAAAAGCAAGCACTGCCTCCTGCACCACTCCACTTGCCATAGCATCATGTTGCTAAACTAGCAAGAAAAATCAGTCTGCTTACTCATAACTGGTACAGCAGAGGTCTAGGACACAACCGCTGTTTTAAAATGTATTATCACACGGTGGAGAAAAAAAAAAAAAGGATGGTCTGGGACTGGCTACACTGTAGATTTAGAGTATCTAGCTTAAGAGTTAACTACTGGAACATTTCACAGAAGCATAGCAAAATGACTGGATAAAAACAAAAGGAGAAGGTACATTGTGTATAACTGTACAGGTTTTGTAATAAGTTTCTTGTAAAATTCTGTTTTGTTTACATTGCCTACCATTGGGGTTTTAATTAAGTATAACAATGTCATGAAAGTCCCGTAGCTGCACAGGGCTTTTTTCCTCCAGCCCACTTATTGTTGGCCTGCACCTGTAAAAGTGATTTCTTATTTGTATATGTCAACTTACTCTCTCTTCTGAGAGTGTAAAAATTTATTAATTTTATGATTTTGGTGGTTCTTGCAGTTTCAGGGGCAGAAATGCACCATGTCATGGTGCATGTGTCCTTCATCACACACAAAAAAGAGAATCTAGATTGCTTTTATCAGGGGATCTGAAACAAGATTGAGTCCTTGATCTTTACCAGGATCATTCTTTGGAAATGGAGCTGGTGGGTTTTTGTTTGTTTGTTTTGTTTCAGTTTTTTGTGGGATTTTTATTTGTTTTCTTTGGTTGGTTTGTTTTTTGCCTTTATTGAGGATGGGGAAAAGTCTATAATTTCTGAATGGAATTCAGTTCAGTGAGAAATAGGTTTAAATGAACAATGTCTCCTTCATTTGGAGCTTGAAATTTGTGTTAGACTTGCTTCAACTGGTGCTTCTCCACTGAAGTATACATTAGCGTGCAGCACACAGACCAACCAAAAAGAGACATGCTTTCTTAGGGATCTTATTTATTAACTTACTTACTAATACGTAGTTAGCCATTAATTTCATGTCCTAGAAAAAAAAGCCTTTTTGTGACCAATATAAATGTTTTCTTTACCCCTGGAGATAATTTCAGACTGGTTAAGAAGAGGATATATGATGAGAGAAATGAACTGATGGTGTGTGTTACTAGGAAGGGGGATGGGGTGGGGGGAAGGTGAGTTTGCAAAAATAGAGAGGGGGGAAATTCCAGGTGTAATTAAGAAATGAACAACAATAATCAAAATCTGGCTTGTGCTGCACTGCTGGCATGGTGGTGGGGAGCGGTAGGAACGTGCAAGGTAGAACTGCTCCTTTTTTTTGCAGTAAGGACTTAGATCAGCTTGAGTTAATCATGAAGTAGGTGCCCTAGGTGCCCTTCTTCTCCCTGATTAATTATAAATGCTTGTTTCTGCTGGCTTCTGCATGTATAGATCTTACTCTCCTGGCTTGCTTCATTCCAGTTGGTTTTGTTCTTTGCAGCTCATTTACTGATGCTGCAGTTCATCTTTTTTCTTCTTGTGAGAGCTGTATTTGTGAATGCAAAGCCCCTTTTTAATTAAGTCTTGGCTCTGAAATCAGTGTTTACTCTCATCAGGTTCTTTGCCATTTTATTCTTTTTTCCTGTTGCAATATTTCATTATCCTTTTACATACACTACATACAGTCACTGTTAGAAAGTACGTACGTTAGTTCAGTGTGCTTGTGGTAGCAAATGCTGGAGGAGTTACTGTAGTAATGCCTCCAAGAAATGTGTTTATGAAGACTACTGGCTAAGGTATTATTAATTGGATCAAATGCATTTACATAGTTTACAGTATGTGCTTAAAACATAGGCTTTGAACTAATTTATTTCAAAGCTTCCTCTCAAAGCTGTATTCTCACGCCTAGGGAACATAGGTATTGTGTGGGCTGAAGGAGATTTAAAATGTGAGTTTCTTCCTAGAACTGAGTTTTGGCACTTATTTGCTGAGTGCTTCCCAGCAGTTTGCTTTCTTGACCTGCATAAAACCCCAAAAGAAAATAATATCTGCCTAATTCACAGCCATGAGGTGAAGATCAGTTTACACTGGGATGGCAGGGGGAGGAATGGAAAGCCTGATGTTATTGCTACAGTTGGATTGGAAGCTGGCAGTTGGAGCAGTGGCCTGTGAATTATTAAACAGTATTTCCTGCTCAGGTTAAACAACTAACTAGGTTTTCATGCTGTTTTTTTTTTTCTCCTGGACTCTTATACATAAATTCCAGGAGGTAGGTGTGGAATTGCCAAAACGAGGTTTTACAACCAAAATGCAAGTAGGAACATAAAATGACTATTTCATACTGATTTTTCTAGTCTACTGACAGTTTCTGCTGATGGCCAATGCTGGAAACCCTGAAGGTGATAACTGTGGAACAACCTGATTATGTTCTTATGCTTTAGCGAAACTTGGCATTTCCATCAAAACATTAACTTATTTTCCCCAATAAACCAGTGAAAACAAATAATGAGCCTGTTTTTACCAGTCTTGTGAGAAGGGAAAGGGGGAGGTATTAAACAGCCCTGAGAATATGTTGTTATTCATGTTGTTATTATTTTTTCCTTTTTAATGAAGGATCAAGACCTTTGCTCTTCAGGTTTCACAGTGGTGTGTATGGACCAGCTATATGTACAGAATGGTGTAGGCCTATTTCTTCTATTGGGTTGAAAATGGCTGCATCTTCATCAACACGTGAACAATCACCTCCTTGAACTGGAACTCTTTAAGGGGTCAACAAAAGACAAATCTACCCCTCTGCTCTGTACTGCACCACTCAGATTGATTGAGCACTTCACTTCTCCTAATCAACTGGCACTTAGTACCATAGCCTCAATGAAAAAAGGCACTGACAGCTTGTCAGTGTTTCAGGGTGACTTGGGCAGACAGAATGGATGCAGTTACTTCTTTGCAGTAAAGTGGCATGGACATATGCACACATCAGTCCTTGAACAGAAAGTTTGAGAAACTGGGGACTTGATGTATCCTGGTCTGAGACCCCTGCAGAACACTGGGCTTTCCTGGGAAAAGGATAATAGGGAAGTTGGCAGTGAAGCATAAGAAATAAGCTCCAAAGACCAGATTGGATCATTTCCAAAGCATCAGTGGATCTCATCTTTTTGTAGTCTTAAGAAGAACCTTCCACACTGACTTTCTAAATGTTAAATATGAATCTGAGTTATCCTGACATCTGTCTCACAGGAATTAATTTCACTGAGATTTGCCTTAGTTCTCTCAATATTCAAGTGCTTTGAGGCATGTGTATATATATGGGTTGACAGAGGGGACTGCTGGAAGAACAGACATAAAATGTCCCTGTGTTGACTGCCTCTTCAGAAGGAGAGAGGGGCAAAGTAAGGGAATGGAAGAAGGTCACCACAGCACTTCCTTATCAAAGTGAGGGAGAGAATAGTTACAAAAGTGGTACAAGGGCTTCATGTTGCTTTCGCAGAGTTTCTTTATGCTCTTTGACTAATGCTTTCATAGGTCATCCTTGCGTGCCTGAATGCAGATGTATTGTATTCCCTGGTGAGAGGGTAGTTGGTAGCAAACTGTGCTACGCAGTATTCTTCCTTCAAGGGATAAATACAGTAAATCTGACTGTGGCTGCAACTGTGAGGTTAAACCAGAATAAAGCAGCAAGCAAGTGTAGTAGAGGACTTTTAAAACTCCTCCTGTTTAAGTGCAGTGATACCTTACACTCCTTGTGCCCCTCCTCCTGCCCTGTTTACTGGGAAATCTGGGTTGAAATGAGTGTTGGTCTTTGTAACAGTAAATCTCCAGAGCAGCTAGAAGTTTTTGTATTTGGCTGTAACCCAGCACTTCACAAAGAAGAGATCTTATTAGAAGTGCTTTTGTTGGTGTTTTTTATAATATTAATGGTAACACAGATCTTTTGCAGTTAAAACATTACTTTCTATTTTGCTTCTTCCAGGCAGTGCTGTTGAGTAACATCACAGTAAATGAACGATTGATCCAGAGTCTACGGGGTATGTCGTAATACCCCTCTACATCTCTCTCATACTGGTTTTAAGCCTCCTGTTTTAAAAACTTGCATTTTTCTGGTGTCTTCTGAGAATGCTGCCTTTCTTCAAGTCATGGGGATGGTACAGGAGCTGCAGTGACTTAGATCTGGCATCTACATAGTTCCAGTTCTGTGAAGTTCCAGACTAATCTCCCTCTACTGTAGAAGGATTTACCCATGTAGTGCCTGGTGTAGGACTCCTGACCTTTACGATATAAAATAATACAGAATAAAACTAGCTCCCGTGTGTATCATTTATATTAACAATATGTAACAATAAATAATTAATTATTTATTCTTCATTCTACCTTTTGCAGCATATCCTTGCATTCCTCCCTGAGATGTCGGGGTTGTACATTTTAGCACCAGGGAAATTCCCAATTTCCTATATTAAATGAAAAAACTTGGTCTAAGTCATTTGTATTCAGGTTGATGCTTCAAAACTATTGTTAGCAATCTGTTCCTCAGGAAGTCTGGGGAATAGAAGCTAAGTTCTGTGAACAGGTAGATAGGTTGTGGTGCCATCTTCTGGTGCCTTCACACAGAGGTTTCTATCAGGAAGACAACTATCAGAGATGCTTCTGGTTTTGAGGAACATAACTGTAAATTGCATATTATTCAGAGAAGCTTGTAAGCTTGTCTTTAGATAGGTAATAAATATGAATGCAATTTTGTTCACATTATTTTCTACTTAGTATTTCATAGACCTAAAGATTCCCTGGGCTGAAATCTTGCAGAGCAAGGGTTTGCAAACAAGTTACAGTATTTCTTATGGACAAAAGGAGGTAAAAAAATCAATGTTACACTGGTTTTGTTAATATGTTAGGCCGAAAAGGTATTCTTACCCAATCTTGTGCATCTTTGATAAATAAATTCAACAACTATCTATGCATTTGTATACAAAATGTAGTGAGCATTGGGATGGCATTAGCGTGCTTACTATCCATCTATCTGTTGTTTGATGCTTCTATTGTAGTATATATATATGTGTGTATTTTAATATGTATTTTAATCCTGTTTTGGTCAGAACACTTGAAAGAGTTACAGACAGAATACGGAAAGCTACAGTCGGATGTTTACTGGTTTCAGAAGAACCAGACTAACCTTCAGAAGAAGTTCTCCTATGACCTGTAAGTATGGTCTTTCTAAGAGATGCCTTCTGGTTTCTGCCACGAAAGGGGAAAACACTGCCCTGGCAGCCTTAGGAAAACCACTGGTTCCACAGCCCAGGGCTTACCTAGAGGTTACAGAACCATGTGGGAGAGGCAGGTTATGGAACTGCAGACAGCAGATCCCTGGTGTCATGAAGGTTAAGGCACTAATGGCTCTGTATAACCATTAAAAGTATATAAAAGATACACAATACTTGCATCTTTAGGAAATATTCCTTTTGGAACTTACAGTGGCTACTGATGGACACCAGTTCTGTAACATATGTTTTGTTATGTTTTTGTCTTGCAGCACCGCACTTTGGCAAAATACTGAAAAAGGGTGTTCAGTTCTGCTAGCAGTAGCTTGTGTTTGTTTTTTATTTCAACTAGTACCTTGCTGTTTCCTCTTCCTAGCTAAAACCCAAATACACATTTCTGTTATCGTATCAGAAATGCTTGAAGGACCAAAATTGATTTTGACTTAACTGAAATGGTCTGGTTAGTGGAAGACAAGAAAATTCATGCAGGTTGTTGAGCTGATCTAACAAATGCCGTTTATTTTCTTCTAGTAGAACTTGGACCCCTGCACCACAACTTTGTCCTTAGGTCTTAGGTTAGTTAACACCTGTCCTGGTTCAGCCAGGACAGGGTTAATTTTCAGCACAAGTTTGGGGGGGAGCCACAGCTGGGCTATGTCATGCCTGCCATGCCCCCAGTGCAGGTTCCCTGCCATAGGACACTGGGTGAGGGGTGCGTGGGTCCGGGTCTGCTCCGTGTGTCTCTGCGCTTGGTATCACTTGTTTTTTACTTTGTTTTTCTCACTGTTATTGCTGTTGTTGTTCTGATTGTTCCTTGTGCGTTGTCATATTAAATTCTCCTTATCTCAATCCTGGGCTTTGTGCTTTCCCTTTTCCCTCTATCCCACCAGCACTTGGGAGGCAGCAGCATATGCTGCTCAGGCCCCAGCAGAGACTAAACCACCACAGCCTTTTTGGTGCCCAACATGGGGCCAGAGGGTTGAAGATAAGGACAGAATCTGATCAGAGCATGTTAAAATAACTCATTAGATACAATTTTCTGTTTATCTATATATATATATTGTTTGAATAAGAGCATGTTCACAATGCTGGCTGGTCTGTTTGCCTGGTGGTCCTGTATTAACCCTTACATCCTCTATGTGTTCCCTATAACGATGTTCATTTTGTGTGGGAAATGTGTGAAGGGGCTCATTGTGCTGTACTGGACACTGATGGCTTATGATACGATTGTGTCACTGCTGGGGGGGGCAAACTGGTACCTGCATGTGGCCTGGGCATTTGTTAGTGGTCTCACCCCATCTACGGGTGAGACAGGTAAAGGGGACCTTCTCAGCTTTTGAGGATTTGGGCTATCCTTGGAATGACCAGACCAGCATGCCCACAGTGCTCTGTTTTCTGAATG
>VZZY01001632.1:1752-20694 GCA_013400335.1 Eurystomus gularis
CAGCTCCGCCCTCCCCACCCCCGCCCCGCGCCGCGGGGTCAGGTTGGCCCGCGGGGCCTGGCGGTACCGGGGCCAGTCCGGGCGTCACCGCCCAGTCCCCGGTTAAAACGGCCTCTGCGCCGGTACCTGCCCTTTCCTAACCAGCCGCCATGGCAGCGCGGTCATCTCCCCTCCCCTCCCCTCCGAGCCCCTCACGGCGCTGGCACCGCCTGAGGGCCCGGAAGGAGATTGACCGTGGCCAAGCCTCAGCGGTGTGGGCCCAGCAATGGGAGTGAGACCTGGTGACTGATCTATGGAAAGTCTGTTCCTCACAAAGACCCGCCTGTAATTCATGCTTTCACTGGGATGGTTCTGAACTATCCCAGAGGTGGCTAATGACAAAACTGCACAAAGCAGGCCTAGGTTTTAATCGCCCTGCGCTCTTAACTCCACAGAACAGTGCAATTCAGGAAAGCTGTTCTTTGTCTCGATAAACCATTATTGTCAGTTTCTGTAATGACAAAGTCTTGTGTGTCATCAGTTTGTAAGCGGCTGTGGGTAGAGCTTCCCACCCGCAGACGTTCCTTCGGCCACATTTCACCCAGCGCTGGCTGAAATAGGCCAGTTGGGCACAGCTAGTTGAGGGAGCTGCATTTCTTGTGAGATAGAGCCACCCTAACTGGGGAAATCCTGAGACTGAAACAAGATAATAATCTAAAGTATTGTTTCAAGAAGTGTATTCAACATATCTAGGTGTTCAGACTGTTACAAATAGGAAGGCTTCATATACACCAGTAAATGCAGTACTCTGCTGAGGCCAGCTGACAAGGAACTGCCTGTGCCAGTGATGGCGGGCTCCCTCAGCTCTCAACGCAGGATGGCACAGTGCAAGCTGTCTGCTGGGAACAGTCCCTCCCAGCTGCCAGGGCCTGGGAAGATCTTGTGGGAATGGTACTTGACAAGAGTAAAATTTGGGCTGGAAAAAATTCTGGCCATGTACCAGTAGAAGCAACTTCCATTTCAGAGCCAAAGATCATTCCTGAGCATGCTTGGAGTGTATGGCTGTACATAGTAGGTATAGACACGCAGAAAGCAGTGTTGTCACTTTTTACTTCCTGTGTAAACATTTTTTTTTCCTGGGGTAGGAACTTTTCACTTGTCTAATCAAGTGTTATCTCAAAGATAATGGAAAAAAAAGAGGTGAAATTCTATTATTTGCCGGAGTCCCACAGGGGGTTAAGTGTGGCACAATATAAAGAACCAAAATGCTACTTTAAAAAAATCTGCACTACACATGCTGGGGGGAAGGCACTGGGTTTTGGTACTGTTTTCTTAAACCAGGAACCTCCCTCTTCCTCAGCCTAGCACAGTACTTCTGACATCGTCTACCTCAGTACAGATACTACAAACCTTCACTACTGCTGTCTTCTTCTGCTCCAAAAAGAGAGAGAAGGCTGGGCTCTCAGCAGACCATGAGAAGGAAGAGGATCTTGGACCCCAGATACTCCGTTTTTCCCCAGGTCCTTCAGCACCTGCCTTCTGTGTTCCCAGTGCTTTCCTTTTTAATAGATATCGCCTGTTTCTGAAGGAGCTCAGCACCAAGTCTATGAGTGCCCTCAGTCGCTCTGTCTCTTGCCCAGGGTTCTACTTCCAACACTGGGTCTCAAAAATGGGCACTGAGGATCCTTCTGCTCAGCATGAGCTATCTCCTACAGCTGCCAAGGTGCTGTTATTCAGAGTTGATTCACAAGAGCTGTCAGAGTGGTGCTCCCTTCCCCCTGAAAGGTTAGCAGTCAAATGCAGATTTTAGGTGACAAAACTACTGTGACTCACAAATAACAGTGACGGTTGTTAGTAGCTCCTGAGATGCCTCAGATGCTAAAGCCTGAGAAGGTTGTTCAGCATGATTTACCTTCTCAGACTCCAAAACACGGAGCAGTTTCAGAAAAAGCCATCGTATTTTAAATGTAAAATTTTCTGGAATATTTTGTGTGTGTAGGCAAGTTCTTACTCCCCTGGCCGGTCAGAATGGAATTGTACTGACTGGCCTATGAAGTCTGCGCTGCTCCTGCACACGCTATGGGCTTAAACAGCAGCTTTAACTCTGCAGCACGGCCTGCCCCTTTTCTGTCACAACAACTGCAAGTGCGTAAAAATAGTAAACCACAAAAGCATGACATACTGCATAGATTTAAAAATAAAAGTGGAAACTGTTGTTAATACATTAGTTAAAATACAAACCTAAATGCCAAGAAACCAGATGCTACTTCATTGGACAATGACCCCTTGATCACATATGTAACTGTGGATCTCTGTAATTGAAATTGTTGTTGTTACTGTTCTTTTGCTGCCTATACCTATGTTAGTACCTACATAACCCCTGTAAGAAGGATCTTGTAGCTGCAAAGTAGGCGCATCCTTTTACCACGGAATTTACATTGGAGGCAAATTAGTTTCCGTGGAATGTTTCCCTAGATTAAGCTAGCTACTTCTCCTTTTTTAGTTTAGTTTAGTTTCTCCCTTTTAGTATATGCATATTCAAAAGGTCCATCCAGTTGCAGCATTTTTTTAATTTCAGATATATCTCTATATATCTCTGTCAAGTTGTAAAATAAAAAAGCAAAGCACCAAACTGTGCATTTGAAAATTAAAATGAAGCTTCTCTTCCATTTTACAGTTAGATCTCACTGATCTCATTAGGCAGAGATTTATCTCAAAGATGTTTTACCAGACTTCACTAAGCCATTAGCCATCCTCCATCCTAGAAATTTGAATCCTTGCTAGACATAGAATTAAAGCGTAAGATAAACTGATTATCCTCATAATATGTCTCCTACTTAACAAAATAGCAGTGTCTCATATGTAAATGCAATCTAAAATTGAGCATCCAGCAAAGGCCATTAGAGAGATGCAACTTTAAATCAAGAAATGTTGTTAGTTCGGTAAAAATGCAATAAAATAAAACAAATGCTGATGTGCTAACAGTAGTATCTGAATATATAAACATTAACCACTAAACCCTTACAAAACACTACTTTTTAAATGGTTTTAACAATCTCTTTTTACAATTAGATTATTTAGAAAAGGACTATGGTAGCAATAAATGCTCACAATACCCCTTTCGTTTAGGTAACTGAGAAAATGAGACTTTTCTTCATAGTTCTAATGTGTCCAGTCTCAAGCAACAATGAAGTAGAAGGGCCAGGATTAGCAGAGAGGAGTTCTGTATAAACTATGTCCTTGTCATTTATCCTGCAGTCATCAGCATGATACATGAACAGTTGTCTGCTAAATTCAGGATGCTGCAGAGCCCAGAGAAATGCATAGATGATTTAAATGAGATTCTCAGGATAACAATCCAGTTCCTTCAAATCCAGACTCCAGATTTCACCCCAAATATGAGGAGCTCTGTATTTGACACTGTTTTAAGTAGCTATTTGAGATTAGCATCCCTCATAAACAACTTTCTGGAAAAGGACCAAATGGCACTTCTGGTTTTTAAGCAGGCTTTACTCTTCAAACTCGTCAGGAACTCCACCAAAGCCAGTAGTAATATACAGTCTGAATTATATAATTCCAGCTGGTTTTCTGAGGAAATGAGGTTCCCGTGCTCATTACGGTACTGCATCAACCAAATGACGCAGAGGTCTCAAAGATAAAGCCATTCCTGTGTCTCATGAAAATGAGGAGCCAGGAGCTGCCGGCTGAGGAGAAAGCTGCGGTATCAGAGCCCACGCATGGGGGGACCCTCTACAATGCCCAATATGAGAAGAGATTCAGCTGTTCCAGCACTCACACACCTAGCTGGTTGCTTCTAGAGTAATACTGAAATACAATACTAAAACAATTCCATGTAGTAGCAGCGAAAGTGATGTAAATCAGAAATCTGCATGTACATACCTGATGCATATATCACCATGTGTCAGCACAGGGGCTGAACACAGCGCTTTGAAATCAGCACTGCTGTGACTCTGAACTAGGATCACAGTCTTGATAGGAGCAGGGAAAGCACAATCACATTGAAAGTTTTTTCTTTCAGTTGTATAGGTAAAATATTTATTCTGAAATAAAGAAAAAGTTCCTATCAGGAAGACACACTATCACGATCGGGTTACTATAGAAGGAGTTGGGAAGAGCTATTCTGAATTATAGGTTGATTCAACCCCAGACGAGAGGCCACAGCAACTGAGTGTGAGAACAGCACTACTCAGGAAAAAGACCTTCAAAACTGCTGAAACCAGCACACCGTAAAAGCATTAACAGTTGAAATTGCCTTCAGCTAAACTACCGATAGTGCTGTGCTGGCTTTTTGTAAAGTCATCGTGTTCACTATTTACAGTCCACTATGTTTAAAAAGCAGTAATACAGTATTGCATTTAATGAATATGCCGAAATCCTGCTGCCAGGAATTGGCTTTAGCTTAGCCAGGCAAGCAGAATTCAAACGAGCTGAAAAACATGGGCTCAAGAAATGATGTTTTTCTGCAGAGGAGAGTTTTTTTGTGAATAAAGCTGTTTTGAGAATACAGATCAAACTTTATGGACACTATGTTGTCCGATTTTCATGCCAGCTGCTCACTGGCAACGAGCTGATTATTTTTATCAGTATTACCTATAGGCTATCCTCCAGCTAATTAAATTGCAAATAGCTTTGCTTTCCCATGGTTAATCACTGGGCAGCAACTGCAGAAGCCTACAGGCCACTGACACTGGTCTTTTGTACTCTCAAGCTTCAAGGAAGACTGTCTAAATTAAACATAAAGGCTGTTGGCTGAATTTATAACATTTCAGTTGCTCATTAACAGAGCACTCTTCTGAAGGTGCTGATTAAAAACTTTCTTCAGGGAATATGATAGTATTCCATCTGCATGCAGTTCTCTGTCTCAGAGGTATTTATGCACTGAAATAAGAAAGAGGGACCTGTCACTAAGTACCAAACAACTTATTACCTTATTTCTGAAGGCTTTTATCAGAAACATAAATGGAAGGTTCATAACCATGAACCATAACCAAATGGATAGTTCATAGCAACACTTTTTCAAGAAGAACACGCCAAACAAAAGATTCGGCCTGATGCAGGGAATCAATGGGAAATTCCTGTGGGTAAGTTCAGCTGATTTAGCAAAACAGAGAGGCTTCTCCTTGCCTTTTAGCAGCCTCACTACAGAACAAGGATCTGAGAAATTAGTCCCTTTTTATTGCTTTTGTAGGCATTCTGTACAAGTTTCATTTCCATGCCTCCCTTTGACTATAACCACATACAGGTATGTGTTTTATATCATTATTCTGATTTGACGGTGGATGAGTTCCTGAAACTCCAACACTTATTTCAACCTTTTGCTCATCTTGAGCAAAGGTCACTTGAGCAAAATATTTTATCCAGAAAATAATTAAAAGGTCACCCAAGTCTCTAGTAGAATTCAGTAGAAATCAGCGTAGTGAGTGAAAACTTAAAGTAATGCAATTACTGAAAGCATCAGAATTTGGCACATAATCATGCTGCCAAGACAGCCACCGTTCTCTGATTCTGTGATTCATTCTTCCTCTGTTCAGACATCATTCAGGCAGCAATGCTGTCAGCAGCTTTTCTTAACTATCTATGGAAGGAGAGTAGGTTTTCCACTACACAAAAATGCTGTTCATGCTACTCATCACAGCTTATTAGATAGTAAATGTACAGTTACATGCTATTCTAATATTCAGATAACTGAGTTTTCTCTTTTATCTCCTCCCTTAAACCCTGTTTTCTCAATCTCTAATCCCTATAATCTCAGTAATACTTAAGTAATCATTAGCAAACACAAACTACAGACCATGTAGTTTTATACAGATATTAATACAGTGTGAGTATAGACTTACCCAAAATAGTCATTGATCCAGGGAAGTGTTTGTTTAGCCACCACAGTTCCCTGTTGCAGTTTAACTGCAGAAGCAGTGTGTATAAACATTCAGGTTTACAGCTCTGTCCAGCTTCTTATCTGGTTTTATAGCCTAGACTCATTACCATGATGTTGTAGACCCTTCAGGGTCCATGATGCTACTGCAGACTGGCCAGATTTGAGTCCTGCCTCATCTGTGTGCTGTAGGCCTGCCCTGTGCTCACGTGCTAAGGTGGTATCGCTCACCACACTTAATTTCAGCTGTATAAAACTAGCTTTCTATGCTCTCTCAATAGTCAGTGGAGGGAAAGTGGCACCTTCAAAATGTGAGTTACCCGTGGTACTCTGAAACACCTTGCTTAGGATGATCACTAAGAATTGTCTCCTCATGGTACTTCTCTCTCCCAGTGAATGCAGAGGAACAAACAACTAGTTCAACAGACTAAAGATACCCAACTTCTAGGCAGCTACCTTCAGGCAAAACAAATCTTATCCTGAGCTTCAGGCCAGTGGCTCATCCCAGGCTTCCCTCATCTAAAGATCAGATTCATATATTTTATGAAATTATGAGAGGATATTATACAGTCTATAAATGCATTTACTCGAGAGCACAACAAGTTGAATTTATATTCTGTTAAGGGCCTCCAGCATTTTAATGCAACAGGCTGGAAATTCTGCAGCATGTTTACTTGAATTTAAATACTGAGTTCTTGTCATTAATTAAATACAAATAAAGCAATCACTTGAGTATTCCTTGAGTTATTTATATTACAATAAGTCTGGGTTTTGATGCTTGCACATATTTAGGGTTCAAGACTAGCAACTGTATTTTGTGCAATGAATAACCACACTGCAGAAGTTATCAAGGGAAAAGTTGGGAGTGTTGACAGACGGCTGGCAAAGAGAAAGTTGGGGATTTTATAACCTGAGAAGCCAGCAGGAGTTTGGGAATGTGGGATAACATTGGTTGGATATTTCTGCTCATATAAGCAGCTGACTTGCTGAAGTTGGTATTTAAACTTTAAATTTCAAGTTAACAATCTGATTGCACTCAGTTTAGTGGAGCATGTAATTAAAGATACTTTTTCAGACTGATTTCAGATGCACTGGCCTTTTTTTTAGTTCTCTGAAGGAAACCATTTCTGGAGCTTCTCAAACCTGCTGTGCTCTATGTTCCTGATTGATGCCTTTCTCCAACCATATCATAGCCCAGAGTGCCAGACCTACCATTTTTTGTGGGAGACAGCTGCTTTTGCTGGTCATTTTCTTCCCTACCACTTTTCTATGTCTTTCTACTAACTTCCAGATGTTTGGCAGCTAGTGCAGAGCAGTAACTCCATGCAGGCTGCTCTAATAATCCCAGACATTGTGCCTGCACAGGTTTTCTTTGTATCTGATGTACACTGTGATACTTCTCCTTCACAAAAGCCATGCAACTTGAGCCAAATACACTCAGAAAATCATCAGGTTTGCAATGCAAGAATTTCAGTGCAAATGTGTTAATTGTAGACAAGCAATAAGTTTGAAATGTCCAGAACACATTCAAATTGATGCACATGCATCCAGTATCTTAAACACATTTGCTTCCATGTTTGCCTTTGGAACTTCAGATACCGACTGGGAGGCATGCAAGTACCTCTGTACCGCTGGAATATATATTTCTTTTTATTTGAAAATCCCATTTAGCTAAGTATATAAGAAGAACTGAGTTAATATGAGAGGCTTAAGAGATCTAGCTAAGAGGCATTTTCACGCGTGACATCGTCTTCGTAGCCGATGAGCTGTAGTATGTCAAACGATAGGAGGTTTGGAGTAGGAATCCAAGTCACTACTGCTAAGTAGATACAGCAGAATTCGGGGACGGGCAGCTACTCTCTAGCTGGTTGCCGTCGCATGATGGCATTGCATAGTGGTTGCACTGCTTTAAGCATTAGCCATAATCTCACTTTTTTCTGACTACAGCTCTCAGTCATGCTGCTAGTCTAGTAATGCTTGCAGGTCTGCTTTTTTGTACTATGCAATGTATTTCTTTTATTCTAAAACATTTTTCCCAAATCAGGTATAAAAAAATAAAACCAGAGAGCTTCAGAACTTACTGCCAGCTGCATAGTGCACAAATCTCACAGCTATTTCTTCTGACTTCCCGCTTTTTTTTCTTTTGCTAAGATAACCTATATTTTCTAGTCTTGACTTTCTACCAGTGAAATTATTTATGTCTCTATTTTTTTCTTTTTGAATTACATGTTAAGCAGTAGGGGTGGTTTTTAGTATAATTATACATAGAAGTTGATCACAAGGAATTTATTGAGAAACTCTAAGCTCCTCAAAGCTTCTTGAAACTATTACTTTTTACTGTTTTTCAAAGTTTTCAGCAGCCTCTGGATAAATAAAAGAAACAATATGTGGCATTTACATGCAATTTTTATTTAATCCAGGTAAGTTCCTCATATATTTCTCAGAAATGTATGGATTGATTCTCTCCACCTACATAAAATCTACCTCAAAGCATGTACATATGAATAAGGAAACCACATCCACACAGTTTGCAATAAAGCACCAGGACCTGGTGCACCTACCAATGTGCGTAGTTGAGATTTGCTGTCTGAACTTCACAGGCAAAGACTCTAAAGGCCTGAATCAAAGTTCAGCATAGTCAGTGAGACACTCCAATTTAATTCAAAGCACTTGCCTTTAAACAAATGGCTTGCACGAAATGGCGGCTGATACTCACAAGTAGAACATGGAATGGAATGGAATGGAATGGAATGGAATGGAATGGAATGGAATGGAAGGGAATGGAAGGGAAGGGAATGGAATGGAATAGAATGGAGTATCTCAGTTGGAAGTGACCTACAACAATTATCTAGTCCAACTGCCTGATCACTTCAGGGCTGACCAGAAGTTCAAGCATGTAATTAAGGGCATTGTCCAAATGCCTCTTAAACAGTGAGAAGCTTGGGGCATCAACCACCTCTCTAGGAAGCCTGTTGCAGTATTTGACCACCCTCTCAGTAAATAAATGTTTCCTAACATCTCTTCTTTCACCTCCATGCTTTGACTTCTGCAAATGCTTGTGTATGAAACCTTGCTTTGATTTGTAAGTTAGAGAAGGGAATAAGACTTGAGATAGAAAAGGGAAAGAATAGATAAAAACAACTTAGATAAATTAAATGTTCTAAATTGTGTCAGCCTGAGGTAACTCCCTTAACCATTCTCTACTATTTATCAGAAGTAACTACTTCATTCCCTCTCTAAATAAGGAATGTGTAAATTAAATAAGAAAGGAAATGGTCAAGCGTAAAAATTGAAAAAAAGGGAGAATCCAAAACTCAGGACCTGGGGAAAGGCAGTTCTTTGTCTTTTAGATCCTTTTGCCAAATAATAGAAAAACATAAAGCATTCCTAAGCATTTATACGATAGCAAAGAGATTATCAAGAAGATGGAGTGAAGCTCTTCCAACTGCTATATGGTGGGAGAATGAGAGATGGTGGGCAGTAAGTTGAAATAAAAGAGGTTCAAACTGGATTTAGGGGAAAATATTTTCACCATGAGGCTGTTAAGCTGTGGAACTGGTTGCCCAGCGAGCTAGTGAAGTCTACACTCTTGCAGGTTTTCGAAATCCAACAGGATAAAGTCTGATCTGAACTCATAGCTGACCCTGCTTTGAGCAGGGGGTTGGACAACAGACCTCCTGGTATCCCTTTCACACTAAATAATCCTGTCATCCTATGGTGATAAGTAACAGGTAATGTGTTTTTTACCAGAAAACAACCTATTAAAAGCGATATTCCAGAACTGGTACATAGACCTTGCATATTAAGGAGAAGCAATAGACGCTTCATTTCTTGACTATAACAAGGCTCCTAACCTGTTCTTGCAGGAAGCATGCGCAGCTAGCTAAGGAAACACTCTAGATCTTTCTAGGGACAAGATTCAATTTTCCTTAAAAATTCCTCCATCTCATGCCCCATTCCTTTTTGCTTTCTCTTGAGGGACACATGGAATTGGGCAGGAAGTAGTCATGGCATGCATGAATTTTGCTAGTTCTGCCCCATGAGACCTTGAATGTGTCACGTGGTCCTCATGCAGTGGACTAAGTGGTATGTGTGCACATCTACATCATGGCACTGGATAAACATCAGAATAAAAAATTATAACAAACCAGAGAAATGGTCTAAAAAAACAGGATGTTGTTGAAGGGGAAGGATGTAAGGTAATTTTTTAGGACTAATCAACTGGGTAGGAAGATGATGGAAAGTTACTGGTAAACAGCACACCCCTCAGAAAAGCAGCTACGGGTAGCATTGCATCATAAACTGAACAGGCCAGTGCTGTCATACTGCTGTAAAGTAAGCAGACTTCACACTCGGGTGTATAAACAGCTCTATAAAAGACACATGAAGCAAAGTTCTGTTCAGATCAGCACTGATAAGACCTCAGCTGCAGTACAACATCCATTTTGGGCACCTTACTTGGAGAAAGACCAATAAAGAAACCACAGTAGAGCCGTGTAATTTTCAGAGGTATAGAAAATGTGACCCATGAGGTAAGACTGAAATAATTCATTTCTTTAGTCTAGCAATGAGAGGATTGAGGGAAGATGTGATATCAGTTCTCAAACACATAAAAAGTATTGCAGAGATACAAACTGTTCTTCATGTCTACTGATATGGCAAGAAGTAATAGCCTTAAATTGCAACTTGAAGATTTAAGCTATATTTCACAAAAAGCTTTTGAACTGTAAGGAATGTTATGCAGTAGCTCACTGTGCAGAAGTCTGAAGTATCAGCATGACCACAAAGTTTCAAGGTCAGGTTGAACAAATATCTGTGAGTAGCTGATTAGATAGAGCAGATTCTGCTCTGAAGCAAGAGGGTGAACTGGAAAACCCTTTCAGATCTCTTTTTTAATCATTTCTAGAGAAGCAGCTCCATTGTCCTCATTACTAAATTGGCATGAAAAAGGAAGAAAAAAAGTACCAGTGTTACTTCTCCAAGTTTTCTTGAATTATGCCAAGTATTTTTTTTTCCTACTTGATAAATCTCAGTCTTGTTTTATCTAGAATTATGTAGAAGAACAGTACAGCACACATGAAACTGGAAAATAATTTCTATTAAGGTTGTTCTATTTTGTGTTTTGTAAATACACCTTTAACTTAAATCACATGAGCAGCTGGGATAAAAGAACCCTTTGCTTTGTAACTGCTCCTTTTGTTTAAATGACAGGAATGGCAGGGATAAGAAAAGAACCCTTTGTTTAGCTTTATCTGTGCTGGAGAACATCCTTTGCAATTGCTCTGTAAACCATGTTTTCTCTAGGTCTTTTTACCCTGACTTTCTAAACTCCTCAAAGTTCTCCTAGTGACACAGGTACAGAGATATCAAGATTTGGTGTCCTTTCAGCTAGGCCTGAAAACATGCTCCCAATCTAACTTCCTCATTTCAACTCTAACAAAACTTACTCTTACCTTTGTAGAGGTCTTAGTCAAACTAGGGGAAATCTCACTTGAAATTTCCAGCACTCCTATGAGTAAACGTTAAGTAGTGGAGTTAAACATCAGTAAGAGAACACTAGTCCCTCACTTCATTTGCTACAAAGAAGCAAGTCACTTATTCCTTATCTACCCCAAAATCCATAAAAACTGTGGTTTCTAAAAGCTTCCCTCCCAGGAAGCTTAGAAGCAATCTTTTTTTTTTTTTTTCATTTTAGAGGTAGTTTTATCCTCTGCTTATGTTAAATACTTTTAATAACAATTAGCTTTATTTATTAACACCATTGTTTTGTTTTCTGACTCCAAAAGCATTTTGTATGGAAGAAGCCTACCACTGTGCAGCATTGTGCTGTATGCTTGAGTCCCTCATCATTATTATTTTTGCGAAGAAAAAAATATCTATACAAGAATACTTAAAGAAGCATCAGTCATTTCACAAGTTACAAATAACATACATTTTCATTACATTCCATTTAAAAAAGACAATAGCACTTCTGTAGCTTTGTTACCTTCAAAGAGTTTATGTTGTCAATAAACCAGCATCAACAATTATTTATGCATTTTAAGTAATAGTTGTGCAGTTCTGCTTTAGTTTTGCCGAAACGAAAAGACTCCGTTCAGATGCATCTGTTTTCCAGTGACATCTATGCTTGCTTTCTTTCATTTATTCCGTGAACCAGCTGTGTTGACTGATGTCTGAGAAATCAAGTTCACTCCCAGAATAACTCCATTGTTGTCAATTTAGTTGCGGCGAGGACCAGTTTGACCCATGGAGCTCAGTATATTGTAGAAGGTCATGGAGCCTGACAGTAGCTCAGACAGAATTTAAATAGAAGATCCTTCTGAATCCCAATTCAAATGAGCCTTTTTTGACATCATCATCATGTCTACACATTCAGAGTGACATTTTGTCAAATGCCACTTGGAGCATTTCTCATCTGTTGGCATACCAAAAAAAGTGACTTTCATGGTTTTAGTCACAAGCCCTCATTCTTTATTCCATTTATTTATAACTCTCCCTTCTATTCAGTGCCAGCTGTTAAAACCAAAGCGGATTTCCTTTCCCTCTTCCTCCTGGGAGCCGTGGATGAAGGCGAGGTTTCAGACTCATTTCAGGCAGGCAGTAGCAGGGTACTGAGGTCAGTCTGGGAACCCAGCAGTTCCCATTTGTGCCAGAGCAGCAGCTTAGGAGCTGAAAGCAGCTTAATGTGGCACACAGCATGCTGCGCGGGGTGCTGACAGTTACAATCCTGTGAATGATGGAATTCATAATTATGAAATGATGAAATCATGAAAGATCCTCACTGAATGCAGTGGTTTGGACCATGGGATTTCTTGAAGCCCCTTCTAGCCCTGTATTTCTATGACGTTTGTATAGTAAAGCTACAAAAACAGTTTGTGCAGGCAAGGAAAAAGGATGGTCCACTATTCTGAGTATCTACAAGTAACCACAAGGAAGCTCTGACTTACTTTATTGTCATACACCTTCCTTCTTCTTCCTTAAAACCATGCACTGTGCCTTGCTGTCAAACTAATCAGCCAATTATTTCCATGATATTTGAGAGAAGGAAACAAATTTCAAGGGCTGTTTGTAGATCAGAAAACCTTAGAGCATTCTTCAGTTTCTTAGTAAAGGTAGACAACTGAGCTACATCCCAGTTTACACTGTGAAGAAACCTGGGTACGCATCTCTCCTTTTCCCTGCAGCCTGGTTTTCATAGAAAGTAAACATTAAAAAATCTGTGTTTGATGGCATCTGCTCTGGTCAGACAAGGGACCAAGGCCTGGAAGCATGAAATAGTACACCCCTGAAGTAAGCCTAATACAGCCCAAAGTAATTAAGTTCCTATAATTTTCTTTAACACCAGTATGTCAATATAGGAAGGAGACTCAAATTAGTTCCCTTAGTATGCGAAACAGGTACAACACGTCAGCATGTGTTGTCTTAGCAAGAGCCTGTTGGCAGTGGGCACATGCATTTGCTGACCAGTCTGCCTGCACATACAACTAACTGGATTAACCACAGCACACGATTTCTGTGGCCTAAACAGATGTCATGGAAGGCATGGAAAGAAGTAGCCTCGGATTATTGCTCTGGGAGGGTGAAAATACAGAGCAGTGAATAAAAATGAACAGGATGCCAAGCTTGCTTAGCTTCATTCTTTCTGAAAAAGCCTGTTTATATAGGCTTTTATGTTTCTATAAGGCTTTGTCTTTCCATATGTGCTCTGAAAGTATAAGAGTAAACAGTGGCCCCAGTTCTTTCCATGAACATCACTGGTTTTACTCTGCATTATCAGACGTATTACACCAGCTTCAAACTACAAAATGAGATAGACCATGAAATCAAAGGAGCTGTTGCAATCTTAGGATCTCTGAATGGGTATGTCTCTTTAGCAGGAAGTAAACACCTTTGAACCTCCAACATTGTCTGTCTGTAAGACTTCAAAGGTGTTATGATCAAACATGAGAAGGAAGAGACAGTTTAAGCACTCTGCAGCTTTATCTACAGCTCCTATAAAGCATGTAGAGTAAATGGTTCGACTGTCACACTCCCATGATCAGCGCATCACTGTACTGGTGCATCCCCCAAATCATCCTGAGCACAACCTGTGTGGGACATTGCTGGTGAAAACTCAGGCCTGTGCACCCTATCAGAAAGAAGCCTGTCTTCAGGCAGTCTAGATACTCCTTCTGCAGGTGTACACAACCTGGAACACCCCCAGCCAGCATATTTCCACCATGAAGTCCATAAGAGTATATACTTCCATACTGTCACACCATGTCTCCTTTCCTTCCTAGAGACTTGCATCTCATCCCTCTCTCAGCTCTTTGTAGTACTGCCAGTGCAGTAGCCCTCTCATTTTGCAGGCTGACCGTAAGCTAAATGAGGAAGCAGTGACTTAGCAGGATGAATTTTCCTCCCACATTCCAGAGGACTCACAATGGACAGTCTCTGCTGAAGGGCTACATTCACAGCCATGAAGACAGCCAGACCACCTTAAAGACCCTCTGAGACCCAGCACTGGGGTTGTCAGATGATGCATACCTACCTCAGTTACCCCCTTGCTCTGTGGTGAATGAAAGCACAGAGCTAGAGCCAAATACTTCTTAGAGCCTTAAAAAAGGAAACCTCAGAGAGAGAAATGGCATGAGCACAAGGATCATTACCTATACAGACAGCAACCTGGTCATATCAGAAATTAAACTGGAGGATATAGTTAAGATTGTAGCAGTTGCCAATATTCACATTCAAGCCATGGCACTGTGCATAAGAAACACTCCCTTAAATAAAGGATAGTCACAAACTCAAAGCATTTTTGTATCAGTGCAAAATGATTGTTGGAGGGGCACTTTTCAGTAATGCATTTAGACACAAAGACAGTTTGACATCATGTTGTCTGCAATGAAAGCAGCACCACGTTCTACAATTTCTAATTCACAATTAAAAGGCAAGACACTCATAACAGTGTAACTGTGTTAGGAGCTACCCTGTGTATTCTTTTTTTTTTTCTCCTTTGTACATCCAGAATGTCTTTTTCCTGTTTATTAAACCTGTTACTGCATCTTGTGCCCAATTACAAATTCAACTGAATAAGGGTAAGGATTTTTCTTTCTGCACAGTGCCACTCACAAATTAATCTGGGTCTGATCAGGCCTTTTAGACACTGTAATTGAATTTCTTATATAAATTTTAATGATAGCAATTTTGCAAAATGTTACGCAGTATTACAATACATTATGAGGTACTGACTGTAACAGCATCATCTCGTGGTAGCGCTTGTTCACAATGACACTGCCAAGCTTTATGGATTTTGGAAACAAATATAACAGCTTTAATTACCCCTGAGATACACGGTTACATCTCAAAATCAGCTGTTGTCTGAGGCTAGATGTGTTCCAGTAAACCACAGTGTGGCTCTGGACTTTGCCACGCTTTAATAACCATTAAATGGTTGCTACCTCAGTTTTGGCTCATGCCACCCAGCATTCGCCCAGAGAGTGGCAAGGATGCTTCAGGGATTTGTGGGGGCCAGGTAAGACTTTCAACAATGATTTTGGTGCAGCCAGCTGCTCTTCAGGCCTAGGAAGGTTTATCTGTATGAAAATACATGCATTGTAGAATCCACTGTCATGGCTGGAGAACAATCCTGGCCCCTTATTAGTATAACACAGCCTAAATGTTTCTGTTATGGTTCCAGTTTGTCTCCCCCAGTTTTGTCCCCTAAGCAGAAGTTAAAGGGATACCAGTGAGGCATCAGAGAGTATTTCACATAATATTTAGAAGCACATTTTATTTTAACTGTAGCTTGTAAGTTCCTTGCCTGTAGTCCCAAAGACTGTCAAATTCTTTATCATGTAAGAGGCTTGCATTTGTAATGGTAAATGTAACATTTACAGCCATTTCATTAAGTATTGTATATTGATTATATATCAATTCTGTAACTAAGGCAATTTAATGGTTTGAGTAAACATTATGGTGAAGCATTTTGTACCTATATGTACCTGTATATATATTTAAATATATTAGCTGGCTGTGTAACCCTCTTTCACAGAGTAACTTAACATCCAACACAATTTGAAACTCTGCCTGCCTCTGCCTGCAACAGGTGCCAAAAAAATTTCATCCCTTAACTTCTCTCCATAAGGGCGGTTTCCTCTCCACACTGTAATTAGAAGGGCTGGGTTAGGCTTTTTGATTATGTCCCAGTATGGGCCAGTTTTGTCAGAGAGGCTTTTACTAGCCTACTAGAGTTTCTTTTGGTGCAAAATTTCTATCCTAGTAAAAATTTTGGTATAGCTAATATTAGAGTGGTGAAAAACTTGCTTGTTAGGATAGTTTATTTCACTCAGAAATCCAGCACGGACTGTTCCAGCCAGTGTGCTTTAAACTGCATCTGCGCAACAACGGCAAGCACTGCTGGTGTACAGCGAGCTCAAGCTGAAGGGGTTTGGGACTATGACTTGATATTCTAAGATGGAGTGAGAGATGGTACAACATTTTTTATTTTGTTATCTAGGAGGATTTTCAATCAAGTTAAGCTCAGTTATAAAATTTTTAGCTATAAGAATTTCTACTTTTTCCTACTTCAGATTGTGTTTCAGTTACTGCCCAAGACAATGAGTGTCTTGCTCTGCCACAGCTTATGCCAACCGACTAAATTAAACTTTGTGAAAAATATATTAATTCTATTGTTTAGAGATCTAAGCAAAATACTGTTAAACTTCGGTTGCATAGAAGGTTAAACCCTTCATCGAGAGAAGTTTTGTAATCAAGCTAGCTGAGCTGCCCTGCCCATGATTAATGCAGGCACCATCTCCCAGGGAAAGCCACCACTGCAGATACAGTTCATTAAATACTAACTGTGCGATTCTAATTAAGATACAGGTTGTTGCGCTAAGCAGATTGAGCTACGTTAAAGAACTTATCTTCCAAGTGGTTAATGGAATGGTATATCCCCAAAACTTCTTCAATAAAAAATGATTCTGTTCCAGCTGTTAAATGTCACTGTGAGAAAATAAAATGCACTGACTCCAAAATAGCCCCACTTTGCTATCCCTCAGTAGCTGTGCCTCTCTGCAGTACAAAGAAGCTCCCAAATCTTTTTTTATTTCCATATATAGCAGACAATATATTAGGCCAGTCTGTGTAGTAAAAATTCCAGGAATGCATGCTACTGACGAAAATAAAATTATTAAAACTCCCTTTCCTAAGTCTAGGTGCCAGGCAAAAAACACTTACTTCATGCACAGATGGTTGGAACCTTCCTATCTGTTAGTAGCTTCTGGCCTCCAACTCCTGCAAGATCCTAACATCAGTCCTGTAAGCATATCAGCACGTCTGGGGGGAATTAAGAGTCAGAGGGTTCTCTGTTCTGGGTTTGCACAACTGTTAGAGCAGGGATGTCCCACTGGGACTTTTCCTCACTTTAAATATATTTGTGTGCATAAGACACTGAAAGATCAAAAGCTACCAAAGCAGCAGAACTAGACTGAGATCTTAGTTGGCTCATGGGAATACGGAAACAGGAAACTAGTTTAAAATTCTGATTCTGTTGAAGAGCACCTCCAAAGTTGAATTTTCTCATGTTGTGCACAGTGGCAGAGTAGGTAACAGGTGCTGATAGACACTTGTAGCAGTGTCAGAAATTACTTGAACCGCCATAAAATTCTTCATCAGCTGTTACACCAGAAAAGAGGTGTTTAACTGTGTGCTGCACAGACACCAGTTGTCTCTACTTGCAGCCTCCAGATGTTGACATCTGTATTTGTAGTACACATAAAATGCTCTTACTAAAGCAGAGCCTCCTGAACTGTGGCTTTTGCAGCACTAGGGACATAGAAACTACTTCAAAATGACATGTGGAGGCAGGGCTGCCTACCAGAAGATACTCAGCTGAAGTATAGGGTGAGCATCCCAGCTCTGCTACTGTTGGAAATCGGTTACAACCAGCCTGGAGGCACTGGTAGCTTACACAAGTTTCTATACATAGGCACTAATTATTACTGTTAATGAGCATTGACCAGAGATATGGAGAGTAGCTTTATCATCTAACTCATTTAGGAAGTCTTAGATTCCATAA
Source organism: Eurystomus gularis (assembly GCA_013400335.1). Classification (NCBI taxonomy): domain Eukaryota; kingdom Metazoa; phylum Chordata; class Aves; order Coraciiformes; family Coraciidae; genus Eurystomus; species Eurystomus gularis. The sequence goes on from VZZY01001632.1 coordinate 19,686, forward strand.
AGGAACAGTCGGAATAAATCCAATCAATATAGATTTGTGTTTCATAATGTATGAGTAAAAGTCATTGCTGCTACAAGGCCAGCTGAGCATTGGACATATGATAGGAGATGAAATGATCAAGAAATGTCAGGTGAAAAAGAGCCAGAATTAAGAAATAAATTAGGATTTCCCACTGGCAAAGGTCAGCACGTCTGCCTACCCGTAAGCGATGAATACGTATGTGCCTTCCCCATACAGAGCAAGGTAACCCGGCAGTCTTACCCTTCCTCTGCCTTACAGAGGGAATGACAGATTAACGATAGTAAGGCTCATGTTTCTAGCTCCCCAAGACCTACCTTGACAACTTGGCCTCTGACCCTAAGTAAATTTTCTTCACTAATGAACTGGACACCCATTTCTGAGCTTCGAGATAGAATGTATGTACCTAAATGATTTTTCAGAGCTCCAGATAGTCGTAGATTTTATATTGTTGCTATATATGATTTTTTGTCATATCACAGCTGCATAGCTTTGTCCTTTACCTCCCATTGTATCATGTGCCTAAGTAGGTAAGGGAAGATTGAAAAAGATATATATTTATTCCTGAGAAGCTAATTTCTCTGGATTGGATGCCTTAAAATCCCCCATTTCCCAGCCCCCGGGCTGGAGCCCGGCGGCACCGCTGCCAGGCGAGGCCGGGGGCTGAGGCGGTGGCTGTCGCCCAGAACGCGAAGAAACTCGGGTGTGGGTTTTAACTTCCAAGCGCAGGGGAAGTGACCCTTGGGGACAGCGGGGCCTGCCCGGCGGCCCTGCGGGGCCTCCCTCGGGCGCCGCGGCCCCGGGGAGCTCCCGATAAAACCCCGTCTAGGAAACTTCTCACCGCGGCGGTCGGAGCACGCTCGTACTCCCAAGCGGGACCGCGGACGGCGTTTACGGCCACCGGCGCCGGGCAGGAGCAGCACCAAGCGCTTCCCCTTCCCCGGTGCCGGCGAGCACCCGGCCTGCACGCTGCCCCGCCGCGGTTCCGGGC
>VZZY01001632.1:21205-51633 GCA_013400335.1 Eurystomus gularis
TAGGCTGCCCCTGCCCCCGGGTCGCCCCGAAAGGTGTCGCGGCGGGAGTGAGAAGCCCCGAGCGGCGCTGGCTCCAGAGGCAGCCGGGACGGGGAGATCCTCTCCCGCCGCCGGCAGAAGTCGGGGGCGAAGCCGTCCCACCTGCCCCCGGCCCCGGCCGCCCAGCGGCGGCGGGTTCGCTTCCCGTAAATTGACGGTAAAATATGCTGCAGTAGCGCTCGGAAAGAAACAAGTTATATAATCGCCTATGGAGAGAAAAAAAATACGCTTCGTGGTATGGACAGTTCGGTGGAGGTCGTCCTTTGAAGAGGAGGCACGGAGAGATGTTTATCGCGAGCATTTTTCCTTGCGTTGTTACGGTGCGAAGGGGAAGATATTAACAAAGTCATTTAATGTCATTAGCTCCGTCAAATAATCGCAATGATCCGCAATTATCTCTAGTAAGGATTTAGGGAAAGTGTTTGTTGAATGTCTTGACGACGTGCAGTTAAGTTGACATTAAACTTCTGCAGAAATGTTTTTTCTGGTGACGACGGTGATTGCTTACTCTGTTTGCTACATGGTGATTATAAGGCAAGTTTTCGGTTTTAAAGGGAAGTACTAGTTGTACTTAAGTATTTTTTATTTGTTTTTCGAACTAAACCGACTAAAGAAAAAAAATATATAGTGACAGGAAAATAACTACTGTTTTCTGGCAAAAGACCTGTGAAAAAGGGTCATGTATTTTTTAATTCATGGTAAAAGCTTTATCAGCTAATAAAGTAGGAAGCCTGATTCATTTTATAAGTAAAACTTAACAGAAATACAAGAAGAAATGAGATTTTTATCTTTTTAATGCAATAAATATTGCAGCAGTAGTTTCAGAAATGCCAAAAATTGTCTGAAATATCTATTATAAAAAGATAATGGGAATTTTGACTACCTGGGGATTGGAAAGCCCTGTCTGATTCACTTGCTATGAAGGAGAGGACACGTTCAGGAGAGGAGGAAGTAAGGGATGACAATGAAACTGTTCAAATATAAATAACAGTTAATTTGGCTTCAGTTTGGCGCAAATAAAAGATCTGCAGCCTTTTTAAAAGGAAGCAATCCATTATTATTATTATTTGTTCATTTGTGTTACCTATGTAGATTTGAGGAACTACGTCAACAGAAATCTGCTATTTCCGTAGCCTTTATAAGCTCAAGATTGAACCACAACTGCTAATTCTGTATTCAGAAATAGCTTTTAAGTTCTCATCTGCAAATGGGAAGGCAATTGTTTTGTCTGTGATGAGAAAAATGGAAATGCTGCTGTATTAATTAGTGTCTTTATGGGTAACACCTGCTGTGAAATTATTTTTTCCTTTCGTCACATTTATGAATCCCTTCTGATCTCACTTTAATTTTTTTTCCAGTCAATTGCTGTGAGAATGCAGCTTGCAGCATGCTGGCTAGCACTGTAATCACAGTCCTATTTCTAATACACTCAGAGCCAGGGCCGTGGTAAATCACTTGGTCATCTTGTGTCTAAACACAGCTTTGAGTAAAAAGGACTTTTCTGTAATCCAGATGTTGCACTTGGTTTGAATGTTCTTAGAAAATCTAGGGCATGAGTTATATGTTATTTACTGTTTGCATGAATATCTTAGTAATTAGCATAATTTGGGTTTGAGTAGTGTACAGCTGTGCCCAAGCAGACAAACCATACAAAGCTGTTCATCAAAGAGGATTGGGCATTGCCAAGTGACACTTTGAAAAACTTTGCTGCCATCGAGTCCCTGCGGTGAAGAACAAGGTTTGATGAGGTGTTGCGTGAGTGAAAAGTCAAGTGGTAAGGAGAGTATGTCAAGATGTATATCACAAGATGTTTTGTGTGTAGGACCTGTTGCCATGGTTGGAGCTGGTAGTGCTAGCAGGTGCTGAGTAAGGCTTATGATAAGATTTCAGTTTTTATTGCTTGTAGTATTTGGAAATAGTTTCAGTGGTTAAGGCAGAAATCTCCCATGCTGTGGACTAGTTATTGAGGGAGGGTTTCAGTGAGGTTCAGCTGGTTTCGATAATGAGATTGTGGCAATAACAAGTTGTTTCTGTGTGTCTGTTTAGGTGTGTTGAAATGAAACATTTTGTCTCCTTAAAACACCTGCATATTTAGGCTGGTGCCTCGAAAATTAGTAGATGGCTCATGTTTTTGTTGGAAATGTGCCTTGACTCCTCCATAAGAAAAGAAAAAAACCACAAACCAAACAACTTTTAATATTAACGCTTTTGTTGTTGACTAACAACCAAAGCATTCTGCATTTCTTTTAGAGTACATGAAGAGACATAATAATCTAGAGTTGTGGAGTAGAAGGCTGGGTATGTATAGGAGAAAGGATTGTCATGAAAAATGTTAATGTGCTGTGATGTTTCCAGTTTCCTTGGGTATTTGTATTTTTCTGTGTCTGGTGTTCTACCACTTGGAATTTCTTTTAATGCCTGCATTTCAGTTGAAGAACCATAAGGGTGCTGTGTCACATATGCTTTCTGGCTTTCCAGTATGAAGTTTTTGAGATGCAAAACTTTTATATTTGGAAAAGCTGATGACTTTCTAGCTTAACTCATGTGAAAGATGGTCTTTGAACAGTTGCATTCACAAAACATTCAATTGCATTCTTTTCAGCAAATAAAAACTTAAAATTTCCTTAACTAACGCGGGATTTTTTTGTTTGTATTTCAATAAATTTGAAGTCAAATGTTATATAAATAATTATATAAAATCCATATATCTAGGGGATGTATGTACATACATACACCTACAGGCAGAGGAAGAGAGAGAATGTTGTTGGGACAAGCAAAAGTTGAGCTTGTGTTGAGATCTAAGTAGGTTTAGGAAGAATTTAGGGAAATATTTTTATATTGCAGAGGAATGACATTGGGTCCTGTGTGCTTGAACTTTGAACTGAAGAGAGGGAGTCAAACAGTCAAGCATTTAAATATGTCTGTAAGTCGCATGACTGTGTATTAACTTAAAAATAAAAACTAGTTTAGTGCTTGGGCGTGGCTGCACTTCCTGCACAACTGAGGTTTTATAGGGTTTAAAGGATTATTCTTAGGGTGAGCCTAGAGAAAGTTTGCATAGGAGTTTGTTCCTTTCTGGCATGGAGAGAAAAGGAAAAAGCAAATTAAAAGGCTTAGTAAATGAGGTGGAGATAGCAATTGTGCAGTTGCAGACATAAAAGTGCCAGAGTTGATTATAAAGTAACTGCCTCACATCCTGCTTTGCCATGTGGATCCTGTGGATCAAGGTTGTAACATGATTTCTATGTACTTTTATGAAAACAGTTCTTACCTTGCCTCTATGGCCACGTGCTACAAAGGAAATTGGATTTCTACCATAGTATGTTCAAGTGGAGCCTTAGTTTCGTTGTGTGTAGTAGTATTTATTTGTAGTCTTATCTAATTGGCATAAAATGTTAGATGGGAAACCTTTACCCTCAGGATGGAGTGTGAATATTTTAAAATTCCATTTTAGTTAAGATAGACCTGTGCTAACAGCTTCAACACAACATAATAACTTAAAATACTAAAGCCAAGATGCATAGGCTGGTACCGCATGGGAGTAGCTGAAGCATGTTTATAAATGCTAAACTGTGAAGTTTGGATTGTATTTTCTAACAGTAAACCCCACCCTGGAAAGGTTTGCTTCTGTTATTAACTGTAGTCACATCAGTAGACCAGTTGAAAACTGTGAACTGCTTGTAAATACCTACAGGAGTGGAGCTGGTGCCAGAACACTAAGGTCCAGATCCTGTAGCTGGGCTGGTACACGTTTCACGTTTGCTCTTTTGGAAAAGCTTTATTGAAATTCTGTACAAGTGTGAAGGGCTGTCTGTGGAGGTTATTGCTGCTGTTGGAATCCATGGTTTATCTGCCCAGCTGTGTGTATGTGCTATCTTATTTCCTGTTCCTGTTGATTTTAAAGATTGCCTGCATCAGATTTGTGATCCAGTTACTGTCTTGCATACCGTAGCACATCTGTAATGCACAAACCTTGCTTCTGTGTGTTGTCAGCCTGAGTCCTGCAGAGCAGGTAAGAAAATTTTCATTCCAGCTCATGTGTTGTCAACATTCTCCCCTGTACATTAGTCATATGAAATTAGTTTATGGAGAGCAAAGGAGAGCACTCCTCATTCAGGTGCAGGGAAAGTTGACTCCTGCTTTCCTTTGGTGACTGCTTCAGCAATAGCACAGAATTACTCTTGTGCTCAATCATCATAATAGTCTGGGCTGCTCATGTGATGGCCACATGCCACCTTTTGGATACTTTTATTCAGGACTGCAGTAAAAGATGAGAGTAGAGAGGGAAATAATTTAATAGGCCTGTATAGCTAAAGACATTGGCTACTGGGTCTGTCACCTCTGGCAATAAGCATGGTCCCTGTGGACAATGACAGTCATATCAGGGAGCATAACCTAAACAGAATATGTGTGTAACAGAAAACTTCTGTAATATTAAATACAGTTCATAAACATGTTTGGGAACTCTAAAGTGCTTGTATTAACAGAGGCAATCAGCTGGGGCTCGTGGAAGCAAAGGAAAAATAGTTACATATTGTCCCAGTTCCAGGAAGAGGAATCTTGATGCAGGTGGTACAATGCCCTGAGCTGATCACATTTAACCCAGGGCTGAGAAATAGCTGACTCCAGGTACTACTAATGGACCTGGCTCTAAATCTATTTGCATTTATATCCAGAGGCATATAAGTGTGTAGCTGGTAGGCACTCCTAATGGTTATGAATAACTTTCTGTTGGTATAGTTCCCCTAATGAATGCCAAGAAAGTAGAGGTTGAAATGTGTGGTAACGGGAGTGGGCTATTGGGTGGTAGGTAGCTATTGAATTTGCTTGGTAATAATAGGAAACATCACTCTTGGAGGAGGCAACCGGAGAGTTTAAGCAGTGTCAGTACTAAATGAGAATGAAACCTTGGACAGGGAATGGATTGAAAATGAAATATATTGAGGATAGGGGAGTTGTTGAACCTAACTTGGTGGTGCATGTAACTGGGCTACACCAAATGAATTCCAAATGGACGGTATTTAGTGAATTACTTTTTTTTATAGCAGCACTGGTTTAAGTAGGTTTTGTTCACAACAGCATATTCCTCTTCTCACCCAACCCTGTCCTAGTCAGTCTGTTGGTATAAACACTTGCGTGGTTACAGGGTGATGCAGGTGAAAATGAAGTGCTTCTCCAGGGGATGGGAAGGTGAGAAGTGACTGGATCAGTTTCTTGAACTAATTCACCATGTGGACACAAATATTTGTTTTGGCAAGCCTGGGGGAGTATTGAGGGCAGAAATGGATTGGCTCATAGTGGTGGCTGCTTAAGGAGTACAGCTCTTCTAAGATTATGCCTAAAGACAGATGACCAAGGGTAGATGCTTAGTTTGTTTCATTTGTAACTATTTTTTTTTCCTCTCTGTTATGTCCAATAAAACCTCACTTTGTTTAACTGTTGATCTCAAAACTAGCTGAGAATGGTAAAGGATTCACCCTAATTCTACAAGGTTGTTTATGGAGAGAGCTATTTCTGTTTTCAACTCAGTTATTAATCTTGAACAGTACACAAGATCACTGTCAAGTCAGGATACCTACAGCTCTGCTGAGAACGGAGAACAACTAGGCTGGCAGCCTCTAGCTGTGCCATGGAATGGGTACATCCAAGAAGAGAAGGCGGCTGTACTAGCATGGATTTTTTTTTTTTCTTTGTGGATGTTTGGGAAATGTGGAAATAGGACCACACAGAATCCCAAGTGGGCTATTAAAAATAATTTGAATTAAAATTTCTACAATGCTTGTTCTTCCTTGCAACTTTTAATGGGAAATCTCAAATAATAAAAAGTGCTTATAGATCAGCTAGTTGCAAGCTTGAGAGATCGTCTTTGTGTGAAATCCTAAGACCAAGAGAATCTAAAGCAATTGCTGTTGCAGTCATTAAAAAATAGGTATAATGAAAGAAAACTTCCAAGTTGTGTAGCAGTGTATGGTTTGCAGAAAGCTCAGGTTCTTGCTTTAATAATTCTACAGTAGTATGATGAACAGCCTGAATTACCGCACAGTAAAAGTTTAAATGCATTCATAATTTTCCAGTCTCAAACTGTTCATTAATTAAAGCAGACGATTTCAGACCTGAAGGAAAAATAAAAGCATAGCCAAAAATCTTAGCTGGCAGTCATTTGATAGTTGAGCATGTGGGAGCCTTTTTTTAAAAAAAATTACATATATGCTCCCTAGCATTTGCAGATACCTTTTTTTTGTTTAGTTTTGGTTTTGTTGTTGGGGGTTTTTTTGTTTGTTTCAAGCCAAAAAGTGTGCTTTTCACAGTTGTAAAAAACATACATTGAAACAAAACTCCTGCGTTGTGTGGCAGTGTATGGCTTGCAGAAAGATCAGATTCTTGCTTTGGTAAGGCTACATGGTCTGAGCTTGCTAGGAATAGTGTGTTGTCCCTTTTGGGTGATGTGTAGTGCAGCTCAGTTCTGGATGCAGTCTATACAGTGAGACAGTGACTAGAAATGAACCAAACTTTTTGTTTCCAAAAAAAAGAGAAAATTAAGGTTGTTTGGAAAGCTATGGAATGTTTGCAAGGTAGGGGTAAAGTTTTGTGGATGTTGTTGGGCTCCAGAAAACCGTAGCTTCATAGTAACTCTTTCTTAAACTTTCTGGCTTATGGATTAGGTAAATAAGGACCACATTTCTGTGTAGAAAAGAAGGATAAATCTGTTCTGGTAGACTTCATGATTAGTAGCATGTCTGTGCATGGCTGTATGCTTAGGATGGGGGAACTACATTCATTTCAGTTATGGAGTAGTGGAAGTTAGAGGAGACTGGCTGTAAAAGGTGAAGGCTCAAAGGCTTTTCTTCAAGTTTTATTTGGCTTGAAGCTGTGCTGTGTTAAAAAGAAAAAAAGTAAAGAAATTTTAATGTCGGAGTGCTTCTTGTAATGTTAATGTATCCTGTTACCAACCTTCTTTTGAAACAGAAAGTGTTAAAATGTTTATTAAAACTTTTAATTATTTTCCTAAATAAACAGAATACTCAAAGGCAAAGTATTTGTGGCCAAGTTTTCAGTTATATGAGCAATGCTAAAATAAATAGTCGATCCCAAACCTGTTGTCCTAAGGGCTATATCCTGTTGACAGGTGTAAGCCTGCTCACTGGGACATAAGACAGGGATTTTCCACACCATGTCCTGCCTGATCTACAACTTCTTTCTTGCTTTGTGGTTACTAGGGGCCCCTTAGTACCTGGTGCAGGAAAACCATTTATTGTCAACTCTGTGTTTTGATTCATGTTTGGCTTCATCCTGTTCATCAGACGGTGTTCTCCTCATCTGTCTAGAATACCTTTTGGCCTCGTGAGTTTGGCATGACTATGGTCTCCTTTTTTAGCTTGTATGTCTTGGTCCGTTCCCTTCTCTGAATTCACTTGGAACAAGGAGTGAAGCATCTCTCAGCACAGAGCAGGTGGGTGTGTTGCGTCTTGCCTTGGCCTCTCTTACAAATGGGGGCAATCCACTTGCTCTTGTCTGGGGGTAAGTCACCTCATCATGAAGGATGGGTTCCATTTGTTAATGCTGTTAAGTAGAATAGTACTTTTCCTCTTTGCTTAGAAGTATGGAAGATAGCAGATTTCTTGTGGAACCTTGCAATAACGAATATTAATTAATGGAGGATGTGACCCCTTCCCTCTGACCCTCCCAAGTGAACACAACTCTACTCCTGTTTGATTTTGGTGTCTCTATTGCTCATAATTTGCCTAGCAATCCAGTGCTTACATTTATTTCTCAGGTGTCAAACTTATTTTAGAGGGAGAAATTTAGGAAAGCTAGATGAAAAATCAGCTCATTTCTGATTGGGTATTTTCTAATATTTAAACAATATCTGCCGAATCTCCTTCAGTTATAGTCAAGGCTTTCTTTTGCAAAAGGGTAAGAATATGCTTAGGCTAATAACTAGTTGAGTTTTATTTTAAGCTAATGTTTGCTGGCTTTCAAGAAATTACTATCTACCTTTTTTTGTTTTTAATAAGAAAAATTATATTTCTTTTACTGTATTCCATGAATATTATAAGATATATTTTACCAGTTTAAATGAAATGGATATGAACTGGCGAGATTCGTACTTAAAAGGAATCTACAGTTCATCAGGAGTACTTTGTTAGTTGTTTGTAAATGTGCCTCTTTCTTACGCATGTAAAAGGGTTTAAAGTATCCTGTGAGCACTGAGGTCTTTTATCCCTTACACTGCTTATGGAATACTAATGAAAGCAATGTAAGTTCATCATGTGGAAAATATGTTGGCAGACAGATACCTGCAGTGACTTAAATGCTTTGGCGCTGTCTTTGTTTAATCAGCATAGTTGATCCCTACTTCCCCTACAGGTGTATACTTTCAGAATATGATCAAAGGTTTATATGAAAATTTAAGCAAAAGCAGAACTCACCTATTTTAGAGATGAATGAATAGATAAACAGAAGCTTAAAAATAAAACCTTAGGCACTCTGGTCTGTAATATAAAATGTCTTGTAGGAACAATAATTAAGGTAGTCATATATATTTAAAAATCACAGATCTGAGATGTTAACAGAAGAATTTCCTGGAATTAAGTACCTATCTGATTAAACTTTTGTGATATGTTTTCATGATGCTTTCTAGAAGAGTAGCTGTTTTATGCTGTGTCTGCATGCTTTGCTAAATTAATAAGCCCACTTGGCATTGAAAGTGCTGTTTGAGGAATGAAAAAAAAAAAAACAAACAACAAAACCAAATGACCACAAAACCACAAAAGCTCTCTTATGTTAAAGTAACAGTTAGAATATCCATTGCATTTTTTTGAGTATTCTGTCTGCCTTTTTGTGGCACTAACTCTTTTTGTTACCATTTGTGTCTGCTTAAAATGGTATAGACTGAGTTGGGTGGCTGTTCCAGTGAAGCCTGACTCCAGTAAATGTGTAGTGGAATAGAGAAAAAAGCTGTGAATATCTGCAGTTATATTCAAATTATGATGCTGATGTGGTATCTGATTGCTAAGTAGACAATACATAAATGCACTGGTTTCAGTAAAACTATGGGGCAACTAGAGTACAAAGCAATGATATAAAAAAAGATTATGACCAAGGGTATAGTTTATAAAAAAAATTCTATCAGCAATGTTTTCTGAATGTTGTTCATGCTTGTTTATCAGAAGTGAATTTTGATGTGTTAATATTTTATCTCTATGGCAAAATAATGATACATACTGTGAAATTTTCTTTAAAAAGCAACCAATTATCATATCTTTGCACCTGACGCCATACTTTGTGTTTAGTAATTGGTTGCTGCTGAAATAGCAGGGATGGGCTCAGCATTTGTAGTTGGAGGACCACCAGTAAATGGGTTTGGGTTCAATTTGAGAACACTTCTCATGTGTGTTGAAAATATAAGCTGTAATGTTGCAGTGACAATATATTTCTTTTTCACTGTAATTATGAATGTAGGAGGAGCACGGTGAGTTACACAATTTCTAAGAAAATGGTGGGCTTTATTTCTGTTTTCTGAAAATGTTTGAATGGCTTTGGTACATCAGCCAAGCGCTTCTCAGATGAGTAGACACCTAAAGTTTGAGTATCTGAGTTAATGAAATAGTAGATAGGCTAAAACATGTGGTGGAGAATTTTCCCTAGGACAAGCTTCACAGTTTCTTAGTAAAAGTTATTCCTGCACCTAGGCTGTCTGTTCATGACCTGTCTGGTCATCTAGTTTTTATCAAGTAGAGTTTGTAAGTACCAGGAAATGGTGCACTTTTTAAAACAGCGATGTATTTTAAAAAAAAAATCTGTCAGAACAGTGTATTTACTTCCAATGGAAATGTTGAAAATTAATACAGAGACTGAAGCATTTAGCTTCAACTGAACTGCTTCAGCAACTTAGAAAACCCAAATATCCCTATTTTTTTTACCTTGGATATAATGAAGTCAATTCCTAAACTCTGCAACTTATAAGCATGGTTTGGAATAAGAGGCTGTGACTACTGAGTTAACAGTTTTCTACTAAATGTGCCAGAATGGTGACTTCATAGAAATAAGCTTTTCTCTGTTATTTTCTCACATTTTTGTATTTCAAAATGTAATTAAGAACAGACATTGCAGACATGATGTATTTGAGATGTTCCAACTTTCTGTGGCCTTTCACTAGTTAAATTCACTAGTTAGTTAAATGTGTATCAAAATTGTGTTTGAAACAGTTACTTTTTCTGTTACTACAATAAGCTTTTCCTTTCTTTTGGTCAAAATAGGAAATAGGATCAAATGTCCTTTTCTGCGTGTGTGTGCATCTTGTCAGTAGAAGTAGTGTTATTAATGCTACGTGAGGCTGCTGCTTTTGCTACAAAACAAAGTCACTATATAGGCAAATCCAAATGTACAGTGTAGTTCCAGCTTCTCTTGAACAGGTTTGCAGGCTCGTGTTACATCAGACACTAAACATCAGAAGTTTCAGGAGAAACTTCCTGTTCTTCCAAAACGTAAATTAAGGAACCCTTCCCCCTCACTCTCGTGGCTGGCAGATAATAGTGTTAGTATCTGAAGCTGTGCATACCGGGGACTAAAATTCTGCCTGAACTACAAAGAGTTCATCTCATGTCTACTTGCCACAGCATGTTTTTGAAGTCTTTTGTGTAATAGCAACTGTTTTGAAAGCATATTTTGTTGAGGAAAAAATACAGTAGATCGTAAAATAAGACGGTCGGGTTTGTTTCTAATGTGTGTGAGAACATTCAATCTTATGAATATTGATATTAGTCCAAGAAAAGATTGATTAATTTAAAATTTATTTTAGCTCTCCTCAAAACGGTATGGATAAGAAAACAGATGAAGAGCAGCCTGTGACTGCATGTAACCAGTACCCCAAAGAAGCAGTGAGGAAACGTCAGAATTCAGGTCGAAGTTCCAGGGGCAGCGATTCTTCCAGGACCTCCAGGAAAAGCTTCAGGCTGGACTACAGATTAGAAGAGGATGTAACCAAATCAAAGAGAGGCAAAGATGGGAAATTTGTCAACCCGTGGCCAACATGGAAATCACCAACCTTGCCAAATATTTTAAAATGGTCCCTCATGGAAAAAAATAACAGCAATGTGCCATGCTCAAAGCAGGTAAATACTTGCACGTTTTCTGTTCTAGATTTAGACTGCTTTTACCTCTGCTCTCATCGGGAAAGTAGGACAGCCTCTATCTAATACTTAGTAGGCACCCTTTGGAGACTTTTTGAAGTCGTGTTTTTCTGATTTTATTATCACGTTATTATTTTCAAAAGGTGGGTTAATGCTTTGTTTCATTAATTTTTTTTCTCCTTTCTGTTTGTTCCACACTCTTTGATTTATCTAGCTGGGTTTATATTTACAAAAACAAGAAAAATGCCCCCCCTAGCTCAGTCATAAATTACAGTTACGCTCATTCCTTTTAATAGGTGTTGCCTTATGAAGCGAAGGACTAACATCATTCATATCACATGAAATTGCTGTTGCATATCTCATTTTTAAAATTTTGCCTTTTTTCCCCTAAACCTGCCATTTACTACATATGTTACATCATTTTCATAAAAACGTTGTAAATAGTTGCTGTCATTTACTTGCAAAAGCGTTTGCAAATCTATGTTTTTCTGTTTCTGTACAACAGGAGAAAAAAAATGCGTATGTTAAAACTAACCTGAGCAAGTATTCATACTGAAATACTAAAGGTACAGTGCCAGTTTACTGGGAAACACCATTATTTGTTCTTGGTGTATGACTTCTGTCAGGTTTATATACAAAGGAGGAGGCAGAGGAAGCAACCTCTGAGAGAAGCTTCTTTTCCATAAAGAGTAATGGATACTGGAAAGTCACAGGCTATCTTTTGTGGCCACAAGAAGTGGCTACAGTTTTGACAGTTAGGATTACTTCTCAGTGTATTTTCTGTGTTGACTGCACTTCACAGAAAAGCTGTGCTGAAGGGTGCACAACCAGGGAAAGTATTTTTCAACCAACAGCTGTTAATGCTTTCAGGCGTTAACAAGAAGGCATGCATAAGCTATAAATCTTACAAAGAGTTTACACTTTTCAGTTTTATCTGTTGTGAATTACCTGTGAAGGAAGGAATTTGATCAGCTTTATGGGCAGGAAAGCCATGTTACTTATAAAGCATGATGACCTGGGGTTTGGGGATTTCTTTAAGGATATGTGATGTAGAACACGTTTAAGGGAGAAATAATCTTGGCTGTAATTGTTCTATAATAATAATTTGACTTCAGAAAGAAGCACAGCAAACTTTTGTTGGTCTGTGACCCCTTCCAACAATTTATTGTTTTTAATTTGGTGTCCTGCTTCTAGACTTTCTGTGCACCTTCTAGTAGGAACAGTGGTTGTGCCTCAGTGTGTACAGCGTTCTAGGCAGGGTGCTGCACTATAATACTTGGGCCACATTTGTGTAAAATTCACGCCTTGGTGTTTTCAATTGCCTTTGACTGTTGCCCCATTGCCCATGTGTGCAACAGGCTTCATATCTTGCCAGCACCAGTCAGAAACCTGGTTACGGGCAGAAGCACCCAGAAGGCAGCGCTGAGGTGTACTACAGAGTGCAGAACACACAGCTCTCTGATGGCAGTGGAAAACTGCAGCACTCTCCTTTAATTTACAGATCATCCCTGCAATAAAGGATGATTACAAAGAATTCTGCACTGTACCAGTTGTAAAGCTGCCTGTCTGACCCAGCTGGGATTAATTTTGGACTAATTTTATTGCTTTGCATATGAAATTTTTTTAATTAAGTGTCTGCAATTATTCAGGAGCTCAGTGAAGTAAATCACAAATAGAAAAACCTAGATAGAGATCAATGAAATGCACTTCTTGAGTCCTCAGCCATTTTGATGCTTGTTCCATTTATGTTTGTTCCACACCTAAATCAACCTGTAAAGCACTTCGGAGCTTGTTTAAAATTCAAACTAAGGGCTCCATACCTTATTTAGCACTGCGAGACAGCATGTCCTGTGAGCAGACTCCTACTCCAATTTCTGCATTGAGTGTGCCTCCCGATACCCTGCTATGCTGGGCAGGTCCAGTTTATCTGCACCAAGTGCTTTGCATATGTAAAACCCAAAAACAAAACAGCCAAAAAAAACCCCAAACAAAAGCATATTATCCAGGATATGTACTTCACTGTGTAAAAGCTATGTGTATTATAATCATGCCTTCACAACAACCCTATATCATTATCCAGAATGCATAGACTTCTTGTATCTTCATTACAGGCTTCATTAAGAAACTTTTTTTCAGTGCTGTTGGAGCATTTTTAATTATTAGTTGTTGGATCAACAAATGAGATTATTCTCCTTTCTGTAGAATCCAGTGGTATTCCAGTATGCACTAAGCGCCAAAAATCCTAAGCTAATTAGCGAGTCCTACCAAAGCCTGTCATGTGTTTCTTCTTGCTTTGCATTAGGAAGGAGAGAAGAATATGGGAAGGGGGAAGGGGCACAGCAGGAGGAATTTTTGTATTACTCTGGTGTTGAAGATAAGACAGTAAATAGGCACGTTTTGCTTCTGTTGGTAGCTGATTTGACCCTAATGCCATATTTCAAGGATCTGTTGCAATTCTTGTAGTCTTAATATGTTTCTGGTTAGTCTAACGCAGAACAAAACACAGCATAGCAGGATAAAAGTTCGTGAGATTATGTACTTTGTTCATTATGTTATTTTATCTTGTTGTATGAGTGTTAAGGATTTCATATAGAATATACTGCCAATAGAACATGTTTTAGTTTGAAATCTTAGGAGTAATGAGTTCTTATTGATTTAAAAGGTAATTCTGGGTATTTTAGGATACTTTTGTAAAATATTTTAAAAAACCCAAACACAAAACCCATGCACTCAGAAGTGATTTCTTTCGCCATTTCTGTGTGTGATCTGCTGTATAGTAGCTCAGCAAAATGCCTGATTTCTGATCTCATCCTCTGAGGAATCATTAATTTGGATCAGAGGCCTGTGTATCACAAACCTGTAGATCTCATATGGAGGCCGTGCTTTCCCAGTTATGCTGCCTTTGTGGTCTTGGTTTGTCTTGAACTTTTCACAGAATTTCATTTAAATGGGTCAGGTACCAATTGTTCAAACTGTGCTACTCTTTATTTATCAGTCTTCCTGTATGTGTGTCCTTTAAGTATGCCTTTTAGAGTGATTAGTTTTACCTTTAAGTTTGAAATAGTTAATAGTGTTGATCCTAGTGACATCCCTGTAAAGCCTTTACTAGTGCCAACGTGTTGTTTTGCCCCAGCAGGCAGCTGAGCCCCACACAGCCACTCACTCTCCCACAGTGGGATGGAGGTGAGGTTTGGAAAGGCAAAAGTGTGAAAACTCGTGGGTTGAGATAAAGACAGTTTAACAGGTAAAGCAAAAACGGCACATGCAAGCAAAGTAAGAATTCATACATCAGTTCCATCAGCAGGCAGGTGTTCAGCCATCTCCAGGAAAGCAGGGCTCCAGCACACAGAACGGTTACTTGGGAAGACAAACGCCGTAACTCCAAACATCCCCTCCCTCCCTCCTTCTTTCCCCAGCTTTCGTTGCTGAGCACAACGTCATATGGTTTGGGTTATCCCTTTGGTCAGTTGGGGTCAGCTGTCCTGGCTGGGTCCCCTCCCAGCTTCTCAGGCACCCTCAGCCTACCAGCTTTGATGCTGTGCTGTTCAGCAGTATCAAAAATACCAGTCTGTTATCCACACTGTTTTCAGCACAAATCCAAAACATGGCACTGTAGGAGCTAGTAGGAAGAAAATTAACTCTCTTTGTCCCAGCCAAACTACTACAATGTGTTTGACTCCCAGTTAAGAACTCATTCTTCACATCTGCCAGTTAGCCAGTATTGTTTATTAATATTGCATGATGCCAACTTTAAAAAAACCATTTGTGTCAAATGTCAGCAAAAATAAAGTGGATTCATTTAGTTCTCAGAATAATTTGTAGTCTACCTCTAAAATCAACTACTTAAAAGGAACATTTTCCATTAAAAAAAAAATATATATATACTTACTTAAATTACTTTATGACAATCATTAAATTCCATATCTGAGTTTAATTTATTTGGTGTAGTCTGATTTGTTGACTTAACCATGTGTAACTGGGTGGGTTGTCAATAATTTCTGAGTATTATGTTAATTTTGTGGATCTTCCACTTTTACTTTTTTTAATTTAATTGAAGTGTCACAATATAAAACTCTCTATGGTTCCAATTGCTGCTGCCAGTGTGATTCCCATGTAGAAAGAAATAGAGGTAATGCTTCTTTCTTGGATAAGCAGCAGTTTGTCTACAGTCTAATATTCATAATTTGTTAGTTCTTGTATCAATTCAGTGATTGTATTGTACTAACTTTATATTCAGCTTTATAGGTTACCTACTTCTCATTTCTGGAGACAGTAATGAAACTTCTTCAGTAGACATGTCTTGCCATTAGCTCTCAGAAAAAGCAATTTCATGAATATTTTATTGTTTACCGTAGAATTGCAGGGGAATGGAGGTGGGTGTGTTTTGGTTTTTTTGCCAACATATGCTCTCCAAATCAATAAAATATTGTGGAGAAAGTAACTTTCCTGAAGCTGTCAGGACTGTTTTAGCAAGTGAAATCTGAGACTTCTCAACTGTCACAGCATCAGCTGGACTTTTCAGGTCAGCTCTGTATAAGCTTGCTGATAGCACTAATCTACTATCCTAGACCTAGAGAATGAGAGCAGCAACGACTGCATGGAGAACCTGATTAGGAACTGGAAGTGCTGGGACATCTGACTACCAGGGACAGAAGAGTGTCGGGAGTCTGTAGAACATGCCTAACACAGGAAAATTCTGGCTTCAGGAGTTCAGAACTGCTTGGGAGCAGATTTAGCCACGCTGTGGCAGAGCTGGAGAAGGTCAGGAACTCTGAGAAGACTTTGGGGTTTTTTTAATAGGAAAACTCTTATTTATAACAAATGAAATGTCTGCATAAGCATCTCAATGATTCTACGGTGAAGAATGAAACTCCAGTTCAAAGTGAGAGAATGAGCAGTGGTTGGACGATGAGTTTCAGTAGATAATGTACAGCCATGGTCTCCTTTGTGCCAACTTGAGGCTATACATAGCGTCGAATCCAGCTGAAGGCAGTGTATTTTCTTCCTCTGGATTAATGTTCTGCAGTTCTCTGACCTGTCGGACTTGAGTGGGGACTGTGTAAGTATTCAGGCTGGAACAAGAAGGGAGGTGAGAGAAGGTTTCAATAACTTTGTTTCACAGGAGTATGAATTTAGGTTGATTTAAGTCATTCATGGGACTGCATCCTGAAGATACAGGGAGATCAGTATAGTGATTTATTCAGTAATAATTAAAATTTCATTACCTTGAAGGCTTCAATTAAACATCATGAGAAGTAGAACTAAGTGCCTTAAGGTCCATCTTAAAAATGAGTTTGTGTTTTACGAATGTTCATTGAATTATTGGCAGGATGGGAAGAGAGAATTGTGAAAGCTAATGATAGCCAAGTGAGGTTAACCTCCATGTGCTGCTTCTCTGCATGATGGGGAAAGAGAGGGGGTCTGCTAAAGACTAATAGAACACAGCTAGGACTTGGAGGATGCATAATTTAGTTGCACAAGCCAAACTTGAACATTTGTTAGAGTAATAGTGTGTGAATATACATACATACATACATACATATTCTTTTCCAGGTCAGGAAAACCAACGGATTGCAAAGCCTATCCCAGGATGCTGTTAGAACCTTGTAGTGCTTCCACTGCAGTGCTTCCAGACTCTTTATTAGTAGGTCTCCTGGCCTGATGGGATACTCTCAAGTTCTCTCTTCTCTCTCTTGACAGAGGAGTGGAAAAGTTACAAAAGCCTAAGATGAAACTAAGAGGAAGTAGCTTGGAATATGCTTATAAAAAAGGCATCTGTTTTGTGTTGCAGTTCTCTGGTTGCCTAAACATATAAGAAAAATTGAAATCTTGAATGCAATGATTTGTGCCTCGTGTGCAGTTTTTGTTCCATGGCCAAGTGCATTCTGAAATCTGTTGTGTTCTTTTTTTCTAGGAACTCGATAAAGAGCTTCCAGTGTTAAAACCTTACTTTGTTCAAAAGCCGGAACTCGCTGGGAAGACAGGGACTGGTATGCGAGTCACGTGGCTGGGACATGCCTCAGTTTTGGTGGAAATGGATGAACTGATATTTCTTACTGACCCGATCTTCAGCCAGCGAGCTTCCCCTACTCAGCTGATCGGTCCCAAGCGCTTCCGAGGCCCTCCGTGCACAGTAGAGCAGCTCCCCAAGATAGATGCAGTCATGATCAGCCACACCCACTATGATCATTTGGACTACAACACTGTAACGAGTTTAAACGAACGCTTTGGGAGTGAGCTGCGCTGGTTCGTGCCTCTGGGGCTCTTGGACTGGATGCAGAGATGTGGTTGTGAGAACGTGATTGAACTGGATTGGTGGGAAGAGAACTGTGTCCCTGGTCACGATGCAGTAACTTTTGTCTTCACCCCTTCCCAACATTGGTGCAAAAGGACTGCAACAGATGACAACAAGGTTCTGTGGGGCAGCTGGTCTGTCTTGGGACCTTGGAATAGGTTTTTCTTTTCAGGAGATACTGGATATTGTGTTGCTTTTGAACAGATAGGTAAAAGGTTTGGACCTTTCGATCTTGCAGCCATCCCCATTGGAGCTTATGAGCCAAGGTATGAAAATCAGTTTGATCAAAATACTTAAATGAAATTATATACTGATGACAAAAAATATAACCAGAAGTGAAAACTGTAGGTATAGTTTAAGAATATTCAATAGAATACAGAGGCAAAAGAAGGAAATCGCTGAGGCAAAAGAAGGAAATCGCTGAGGCAAAAGGACATTGCTGAATGAAAAAAAAAAAAAAAATAAAAAAAGCAGGCAATTGGAAGATGGAGCTGGAATGTCTAGAATACTTGCCTCTGTGTGTGGTGGTGGTGGAGAGGTTTTTTTTTTCAGTCTTGAGCACGGCAAGGATGAATCAGGTGGCTTTCTTCCATGAAAAATGTTGAGTAAAAATCTGGAATTACTTTGTAGCTTTTTTTCTGATACAGCATCACTTAATCCAGCCCGTTTAGATGCATGCAGTTTGCTGCATTCTTCTCTCGCTTCAGGCTTTATGCTGTTTTTGCAGCTTCTCTGGAGGTGAAGATGACTCCTGTATAGAGTGTGAAAGCTCTGCTTGTTTAGGCATCTGTATCCTACTTATGACAGGGTATCTAAACTTCTAGATGACAACGCTCATATAATGCTAGGAGCAAAGCGTGTGTGGGCTGGGAAAGGAAGATAGGAATCTGAGTAATGTGGTAAAAATCTGGTATCTTCCAAGAATTACCAGTTTCTCACCTGTGCTTTACCACCGTTCCCTTAGGCTATCTTCTGAAGCACAAGCTTTTTGGTGTGTGCTGCTAGCATGAAATTCTTTCAGGGATGGATTTAAATGTATGGCCCCAGGGCACCAGTAATATGTCCTTATACCATTAAAAATACAGATAAGGAAAAAAAAACATTTGGAAAGGAGAGTGAAATGCATGAACTGCTGTTTCATGGGTACGTGGGTATATTCTAGCTTGTTGATTTTGAGTGTTCTCTATGTTGTTCAGACATACGTGCTCTGCAGTTTTTAAATTAGGTAACCATTTTGCTGTGGTATTTGTGGTTTTGGTTCTTTTTAGATTCTTTGCAGCTTTACCCAGTGAAAGTAAAGAAGAAATCTTGCACTGAATTAGGTGACACAGAAAAATTTCCTTTGTGTTTTGCTAGGTGGTTTATGAAATACCAGCATGTGGATCCTGAAGAAGCAGTAAGAATCCATATTGATGTTCAAGCAAAGAAGTCTGTAGCCATTCATTGGGGGACCTTTGCTTTAGCAAATGAGGTAAATTTCCTGAGTACGTGGTCATTACTGAAGCTTTGCTCCTGCAGTTTAACCTACCTGTCTGTAAACGTGTACTTGAAATGGAAACTTTGGATGAGTGAAAAGTTGTTACTGTATGTACTGCCGTTCAAAGCAATGCCTAGCTTTCCATAACCAATTACATAAAATATTTCTGCAGTGAAGATTAATTTGAAAGTACAGAGTTATTGAAACAGATGTGGAAGATTTCTGATATCTAAAAGCTGAGGAACATGAAAGGTGGGGACTCGTGCAGGAATAAAAGTAAACTCAGCAGTGCATCACTTGGAGGAAGTGAGGACTGCATGCCTGTACATCAGTGCAGTATTTATTAATCACATCTGCCTAGTAAATAAATTGAATAGTAGTTTAAATAGTTAATTCATAGATACCAGCAAGAATATGAAAAACAGAGTTATTCTGAGTTGCTGATTTTTTTTTTTTCCCCAACCATACCACCTGCCCCCAAGCCCCCAGTCCTAATGCATTTTAGATGATACTTTGATGAATTTCGTGTCTTACTAGTTACTCTCCAACTGCAAATCAGCAGTCTTATTTAAAAACTGAAAATGAAACCAAACATTTTAACTTGATACATATGCTTTTCTCTCTCTCCCTTTTAAGATAAAGTTTAAAATATAAACCATTTGTTGTTTAGAGCAGTGATATTCTTTTTTGCCTCAAATGCTGCAATGGTCTTTTCCCTTATATTATTCTTATTTTTCCAGTATTACTTGGATCCTCCAGTTAAACTGAACGAAGCTCTTGAAAGATATGGCTTGAAAAAAGAAGACTTCTTTGTCTTAAATCATGGAGAATCACGGGACTTGAGTACAAATGATGGGTTTGAATAGTGAAACAGTAGCTCTTCCTTGTAAGACCTGTTTGATTTGAAATAGCAATTAATGTTACAAATATTAATTATGATATACTTACCAAGTAGATTTTTTTGGAGTGAATTGGATTTTTAGATGCCAGGTTTGTCAGTTTCAGAACTAAAACTTGCAAACAAGTTTCATGCTAAATTTTACTAAGTATATTGTTTATAAATTTTGAGAGGAGATCTAAAAACCGGTTAATACATAAGGTATTGTCTGGGAATAACTTGCAGTTTCAACTCTTGAGTACACCACTGATAAATTACTGCTTTTTAAAAAACTCCTCATCTTGCCTGCAGCAGCAATAATAACCTCAGTGCAGGACATAATTCTTAGAATTAATGGCTGACTTGGATTAGTCATTGTTAGAATGTCATCTCCTACTTGTTAGGCATTAATCTTCAAGTTATGCCCTCTACCTTGATAGCTTCACGGTATGTTTTATGGGGTGGAGTCTCCCAATACAGCTGTCCTGTTAAAGCACAAGCACAGTAAAATCTGAATGCTTCTACATTTACCTATACTGACGAACCACAGAAGCTGAATTTACAATGATCTAAAGAAATGTGCCTTTTAAAGAGAGAGATATTTAATATTGCATCATTGATGTGTAAAACTTACTGCTGGCCAGAGTCTCTGCACACTTTCCTTGTTCTGTCAGTGTTTTTAAGGTAGGCCTGGATGTGTCTAAAATAACTTTCTTGTCAAATGCAGCACATGAAGTGGCAGAGTCCCTTTAACAGCGCTTGTCTTTGCATTGACTCAGCCCATTACAAAGTCTTTTTCTTTTTTTCTTAAGTGAAAAGTCTTAAGCAAGGGCTGTGGTACTTATTATAGCTTCCCTATAATTTTAAAGTTGAATGAGAGATTACAACATTGTTCAGTATTCTAAAACTTGGCTAAATGTATCTGTATCAAATTGCCACGCTAATTTACAGAATTAAAGCCTATTATTGCCAATAAAAAGGGTTGTTACTCTCTTTCATAATTCATTGGCCGATAATTTTTTTGCTCATGATTTGTTTTGGTCTATAGGATATGCATTACATTTTATATTCATACTTCATGAAGATAAATAAAACAAAGACAGATTATTTTCCTGGAATTTAAAGACATGAACTTCTGGTAACTAAATAAAACCAGTTATAGAGATTTCATGCTAGGAGCAAACTGAAATAATCTTTTAATTGTTGACAGTTATCTTTTAAGAATTTATATTGGTAAGTCCTAGAAGTCTTAGAAGTCTTAATATCAACAAAGAACAGCACAAAGAGGCAGAGATCAGTTGGTCCAAGTTCATGCTGAGGAAGGGTTCTGGAACAGAGGATTACACTTACTGTAAGAAAAATTAGCTTATATTCCTTTGTTGGGATTCACATTTGACAACCATCAAGAATTCTGTATTTGAAAAGGTAATAAAGTATGTCTGGATGTATTCACCAGAATTTGTTCAAAACTGGTTTAAAACTACCCTCAGTCATTCAGTGTTGACTTTGGGATGGTATTTCAGATGAAGTCTCTATTGGGCCTATATTTACGCAATAGCTTCAATAATGAATTGGATAATATAATGCATATTACATGTTCATAATGCTGTGGGGGACACTGAGATGCAGGATATTCTGAGTACTTTGAAAGATATGGTTAAAATTGAAGTTGGCTTGTTTTTTGTTTGTTTTTTTCTTTCAATTTTCGAAATCATCAGTAGACTATTAAATAAAATTCTGTATTTCAGAAAGAAAGAATGAAACTAAAATACAGAATACCAAGATAAGCAGCCACATAGCAGAGCAGTACTGATTTACCAGACTCAGTGTCAGTAATGGCATACTTTTTGGTTTGAATCTATTAATTCATAGCATTTGTATGTAGAACAGTGACTGTTAACGCTTTGCTTGGTGCTGGTAAGATTCCATGTAGGGTGGGGGATAAAAAAATCAGACACACTTGTGTCAAGACACTCTGGAGTCTTGCATTATTTCAAAACATCTCAAGAGCATTATTCTATGAAGAAAGCATTTAAAAATAAGTCTTTTTAGACCAGAAAAAGGAAACTGAGACAACACTGCATGAAGTTTTCATGTATTTTTAGAAAAGGGGACAATGGTCACTTGTTTTTGTCAGCTATCAAAGCAAAGGATAAGAGATCAACTTTAATTATTAAAAAGATAGTTGAAAAACTTATTTTTTTAGGTTGGAGAACATGGAGAGGGACATGTAGACAACTCTGTCACTGAGCTTCAGAAAACATATAGATTAGATACACCTAGCACAGACCAGTCAAAGTTTTTGTCAAGAGAAAGGTGGGATCGGTAATTCCTAGTGTCTGACTTAGCCTTTATTTTACTTTGTTAAATATGGAAGCAGAAAAAAATTAAGTCTATGAAAAGTGGCACAACATGAATGGATTGTAATATAACTTGCTTATTACAAAATGAACAGTGGCTTTGGAGCAGTGGGAAGGAGAAAGGGAAGTTCATTGTCAGCAATTGTCAGGATTCTGACTGGGAGTCATGCCAACATCTATTTCTGCCTTGACTGTATTCCTGATGAGTTAAAACTACCTATGTAGATAAATTAGATACGTATAGCTTTACCCCTGTATTGATCACAGCATAGGTATGTTCTGTTTTCAAGGTCACATTTTTCTTGCAGTTTTAGCTGTTTGCAAAGTCACCTACTGAAAATAAATAAAGTATCGGTTGAATTACAGGAAGAGAAGAAAGTAATATTTTATTAAGCGCAGAGTGTGCATATTAACTTAGAAAGATGGAGCATCTGGTTACAGTTGAGGTAATACAGCTCTCAGAATAGTTCGAGGTGGAAAACTTGTTTTCTAGGCTTGGCTTCTTAACACTTTTTCTACTTTATGACGCAGTGCTCAGGAAATTTCAGTAGTCTCATTTTAGTATGAAGCGTTTTCTAATGTGTTTTGTGTTCATCAATGAAACTTCCTTCAGGTTCTTTTACAATGCTGTTTATTCCACTTCATTTTGAATTAACGCTGGATTGATGACTAAAACTTTATGGGGGCTAAGTCAACAGAAGCACTTATTCCAGTGGTGTTCTAGCTGCAGAGGAAAAGGAGCCATGGAAAGCAGGGCTGCTCTTGAGGGCTGCTACAGAACAGGAAGCTTTTGAAAAACTGTGTGTGATACTGCTCTTGTAGCCTTTTATATAAAGATGAGAACGCTGAATTGCAGTTGCAGCTAATCTTTTGAAAAATACATATTCTTTCCCCAAAGTGACAATTTTAAAGCAAGATAACCCTTCTGATTTTCTTTCAAGCGTAGAAACCTTGCACAGCTGTGGTTAACTGTTGGCTAAATGCAATGACTACACTAAGCATATGAGAATGTAGTTTTAGAATATATTCCATGCAGGTAAGGTGAAAGAACGTGGGCTGGGTACCCCCATTTTCACTGAAAATACTAATTTTATAGGAAGCCAATGATAATTTGATATTGTTTTTATTTAGTATTTTCTAAAATTTGCCTGCACCCATTCAGTAGATACAGATTAGTAAAATGTAAATACCTAATCTCTAATTCCTAAATCTTTAATGCACCATTCCATAGTTATTTACTCAACAGGTATAAATATTTAAAGCAGCAAATTCTTTGATATTGAGAAGAATATTCCAATTCACTGTACTCACCCATTTTAAATGGCCTCTGTACATACAGTTTTCATGTTTTAAACCATTCCTTCCCCTTTGTGTACATGTACGAGCTGTACAGTGGTTTCTCAGTACTTATTAAGCTATTGCTTTTATCTTTGCTCCAAAAAAAAAAAAAGTTGTGCTCTCTCAATTAAATACATTGTAGTCTCTTTTGTAGTAACTGATCAGCGCCTAGTAACATGGTAGTATTCAGTATTTTTCTTTGGTTGGTTTATTGTTTGCTTGTTGGGAGTTTTGTAGCGTAGCATTCCTAAGGTTAGATATTTTCAGTAGGTCGGTCTTTTAAAAAGTCAGGTCTTCTTTTAAAAAAATCACTATTGTGTTAATATTCTCACAACTTGCTCCTTCACTTCGGTATCAGGGTGATGCAACAAAGATGCCAGTTTCTGAGCAAACGAGGTAGAGTCCCCACAGAATGTACAGAAAATGGAATCTTCACTATATTGGTCCTGAGTCATGGTGCCATCTTCATTGTTCACACTCTTTTTCAAGTTAGCTGCAAACGTCAGGGCTCTAAGCAGAATATCTCTGTTTATGCAGTTGTCAAAAAGTAAGAGCAGTGATGGCACCTAGGATATTCAAGAAATAATCCATCCTTAATCACCAGCAGTAACTACATGTAACTAAATTAACTTTTTTTTAAAAATCAGCACTTAAACCATCTGAAAGACAAACCCTATTAAATAGCAGAAGTCCATATGCTGTGAAAGCATGCCAGAAACTTGCACAGCTTGCACATTTCCTCTGTAGAAAAGACTGGCTTGTGCATCACAGGCTCATAAATGCTTTGTACTTTCAGTCTCTAAAACGTGGCTGCCCAGAAAATTCCCATTTGGAAGACAGGGTCTGCTTTCCTTCTCAACAATGTTGCTTTTGCGCTCTGCAGTGGTCTGAATGCTTTAATATTCGCACATCTGACAGAGAAGAGGATACACTCTTAACCGAGAACTGAGCATTTAGCTTCCCTAATCCTTTTTTACTAATGAAAAGCTGGTGGTATCTAGACCAGTTTTGCTCATGGCAGATAGCTCAAAACCAAAAGCCACTGCATGTTTTCAGAAACTTACTTTAGGGAGGGGAAGGAGGGGGCTGCACCATTCCGGGCCCTGGCTGTTTTGGTGTAAGGAGAAGATATAACTGAAATAGACCTGTATGCCAAGGCCAGCAGCAACACATGTCAGGTAAAGTTCTTCATGAAAACCTAAGTAAATGCACAGGAGAGGTTCTTAGAGTGCTTAGAGACACCACTTTTATGGCTGCATTTGTGTAAAGGAGTGGGCATTTCAGTGGAATTTGGTTGCCTTGGGTACAGTGCGTCAGCTACAGAAACAGCTGTTGAGGAGGGTCATTTACAGTACCGGTTGTACTTGGTGTTTGTACCCAGTTTTGTATGTAATACAAAGTATAGATTGAAAAGTTCATGGTACTACGCTTTTGGCGGAAAGGGAAGGTGAGAATAGGCTTTGGCAAGTTGTCACCTACTCTTTGGAATGGTACACGGGAGTATGACCAACCACCTTCAGCTGCATAGGCCCCGTGAGTCTCTGCCAGTACAGTATCTGTACTACACTCTGGAAGAAAGATAGCCGGTGAAAGAACGTACACTTTGAGCTACTAATTTTAGCCAGATACTGCCTAGAATTTTACTCTGGAGTTGTATATCTACTTCGAATACATGAAAGGTCTTCTAACGCACACACATCTACAGTCATCCACATGTATAAATGCTAAAAATACAGAGAAGCAGCAAGAACCTTACTTGAGGTCTGAGAAGATGTCTTGTCATGGCTGGGTTTGCAGATAAATTCACAAGTACTTTCAAAACCTGAATCTGAAATGAAGAACATACTGGTTTTGGAGCTTGCAATGAACTTTTAAGTACAGTAGTAATGGGCATCAGTAATGTCAGTGTTGACTCAGAGAGGAAAAAGTGGAATGGGTCAACTAACGAGTTGTTCAGTCAAGAAAAAAACAGCTTACAGAGTCACTGGCACATATATACTGAGTATAGACATTTTAGAAGCAAATTCATTTTGACTTAAACTTCAAAATAGGGCAAGACCTATAAACAACTCACAGTAGGCAAAAAACAAAATAGTTTTTTAAATCTTCAAAGGATGGCCAAGTACTGTATTTAAAATGTGATCAGAAGCATATACAAATACACCTTTGTACTTTCCTGGACATTCTGACACTAATCTTTTAACTAACACTAGGAAAAGGCCAAGTGCTGCTTCCTGTAGTTAAGTAAAATAGTTCAGTGGAAATGTGTGGTTTGGAGAACTGGGTTTGATCTGATAGAGCAACAGAGTACGTTGACAATGATGGTACTGTGACATCTTGAATAAGTGCTGAATTTGGTCACTATGTGAACCTTTTATCTTTCTTCAATATTACAATAATTCACAAATAAGCACAATTTCCCAGTGCAGTCACTAGGGTTGCAAGAGATGAATTAAGCATAAGGTAACAGAAATCCCAAACTTGCTTGGCATGCTTCCGCAGGGAGATTCATGCACCAGCGAAGCCTTTCACATGCAGATTCTCCTTGCTCTGTGAGGCACTAGCAATGTTTAGCAAGCAGAAGAGAATTCTGGAGCTGCTATAGAAAAGGCACAGGACAATAGCCGCGCACACAGCTCTGCTTTGGTGGAGGTCCAGTGTAGCGGTTCCACTGTCAAGATTCCCATTCTTCCTCCTTGCAGAATTTACAGTGAGAATTAATAGATCCATAGTTCATGGATTTTATGCACTATCTGCTGTCATTATATATAAATATATATTGTTTTCTAAGCACAGTCTAAACCATTTTACAAAACCAGTAAAAAGGAGGCAAGTAAAGCAGCTTCCTAAGTGGTTTGTAGCCATACACTACCCCATACCTGTGTTGTTTCAGTTCCTTCTGAAAGCAAATTAAAAAAGCATGGAATTGAGTTTATCATCTTATGGTGGTAGTCACTGGTAACAGACATATTTGTCAACAGTCTGAGCGCAGCCAGCTGCAGATCAGAGTTCAGGGGGGCTGATTCAACGTTCCTACAAACTTGTGTAATATATACCTGGGGAAGAAGGGAAGGAGATAAAAAGAGAAGACATTTTTTGATAAAAGCAGATTTTCTATTCACATACAGTATCAGTGGCCTAGCTACAGTAACATAAATACCTCTCGAGCACTGCTGGCTGAATACATAACCTGATCAAGGTTCTTGGAAACAAGTGCTTCTTTGTTTTGTTTTGAATATATTCAAACATTCTGTTGGCATGATAGAAGCAGATGCTACAGAGTTAGGCTCGTCAACCCTCCTGAAGCATAAATTGCTCTGAAAACACAAATTGCTTTGACTCTGTATCAGAAGTGGCACAGTTGCTTTAAGGAATTATTTTAAAAATCACATACAGCAACTAACCTGTTCTTAAACGTTGAGGACAAGCTAAGGACAAGTCTTGGATTTTCCAGCCACGTGGCCCATTCGCTGCAGTACTCCTCAGGAACAGTGATGACAACTGACATTAACAACTAATATTTACCAAATTTTCTTCTGGATGACAGTATATGAATCTTGGAGTCCTAATTAAGAAAAAAACTACTTTGCCTTTACCAAGGGAGTTGTTTTCTACCTATATGCCTATATAAATACTTGCTGCTGGCAAGCACTACTTTTTAAAAAGTTGCTCAGCACTAAAGATGCTGCAAACTGCCATATACAGTCAAACTGCCTTTTTATCAAGCTAATGAAAAAAACTAATAAAAATAATCAAATCTGCATCAGCTCACTGCTTGGATACTTCCTGATCTATTGATTAATCTGATAATGTTAAAAGTGGATGATGTTTTTATGGTTGGTCCTTTCACATCTGTAGCATCTGCTGTATTTACCAGCAGGACTTGTTTTTACATACTGTTATTTTAAGGTGAAAGTATCACCCGTAAAAATTGGTCCCACACAAACCCAGAGGATCAATTACTATTTTCTTCTCCCTTGCCTAAGAAGTTGTGCTAAGTTCAGCCTGCAATTCATCCTGTTAAACAACCACTGCTGATGTTCTAGACGTGTTTCAAAATCACCTTGCCTCGTATTTTTACTATAACCTTAGCAGCATGATCTCTGTTTAATAGCTTTTGGTAAAAGCAGAACACAAACTGCCTAGATTCCCAACTGCCTTTTAAAAAAGGTAAGTGCCAGTGATGCAATGCATTTTTAAGTTATCCTTTTGGCCTTGGGAGGCACAGATCATCCAGATCTGCTGACTCCTATGTCTAGCATCAAAACATTTTGGCGTCCTGGCTTGTATTTAACAAATATGCTGAAAGCCCTGTACCATCTCTTATGTCTCAATTACTTTGATTTTTCCCTTTAAGAAGCTTACCTGTATCTCTTCCTGATTTTTAATATTCATACTCAAATTGTTAAGTGCATTTAGTGCTTTTTCTTTAACTTTGGGAGCACAGTCTGAGAGCATCCCTCCAATAACAGAAAGGCCATCCAAATTTCGGATTATATCCTGAAATATAAAACAGATATTTCATAAGATTTAAAAAAAATTAAAATTAAATCCTGAAGCCCTTCCTGAAAGTTTTCATTTTAACGCAAATGGAATGTGTGAATGAAGACATCCAGAACAGACTACTCTGTTTGAAGAGAAAGTGTTAGCAGATATTGCTTTACTGCTTCCATTGAATTTAAGAATAGTCCTGCTTAGGGCCAGAGTATTATTTGACATTATCTGACAATGGCACAACCCCTTTACTTGTAAAGTCTGGCCTGTAAAGCGTGCGTAAAGCATTTTAGATTATAAAGAAGCAGAAGTAATGATCACGTAATTACTTTATAGAATAGCTGAGCCAGGTCACACTTCCTGGTTGAACAGAACAGAATTTCAAGAAGCAGCTTTATGTTATTATAAGTAGAAATTCTAAAACTTTACCTTTCTTTTTCATTACACTTGATTTTATTATTTTTAATGTTTCTCACTTAAAAAAACATATACTGTTTTCAAGAAAATGAAAAATGAGCCAATGGGCCTTGGGATTCTGTTCTGAGATATTTGTATTAAGAAGACTGTTTTGAGAAGCCAGAAGAAACAGCTGTCATAAGTACCATACAAAAACAAAAACCAAAGAAGAAAAAAACCAACAAAAAAAGGGGGACCCTGGAGGTTAAACCTTTACAAAGACATTAAAATCTGCATCCAGCTCAAAGTTTCTCAGCCTCATATTTCCAGTTGATTAGATAGATGTAAATGGCATAAACCTTTGTAAAGATGAAAAAAATACTTTAAACTGTCTCAGTCAATTTCAGATCTGAGCCTGAAAGTATTTAATCCTTCTCCAATTCAACCCTTTCATTAACATTACACAACCATAAACAACAAAAGATATATTTACAGCACTTTGAAACTAAAGAACTCTGCATAGACTGAGTTGTACAAACATTAAGCTTAGATAAATTCTGTGAAGCTGGTAAATTGTATTATTTGGGCTAGCAGAAATTAAGGCACAGACATAAAATGGATTTTAGAACACAAGCTATCCCAGCTCTCAGTCTTGTGTCACTCTTCAGCAAAACAGCACCTCTCATCTTCCACACTGACTGGTATAAACACTGTTGTTTTCTACAGAACAATGCTTACTTGATTTACGGAGAAGGCAGCACTGTTGCTGAGAGTGATTAAAGCTTGCTCTTGAATTAATGGATCATCTGTGGCCTGAAGCAAATGAATAAGTTTCTGTAGAGCATCCGCATCCATGGTATGAGTTGATGTTGGAGAACTGTTGTCTGTCAGCACTGAAAAATGAAATGCTTGATAGCACGTTTGAAACATTTCACTCAGTTACCACTTAACATTTTTTACAAAGCTGAGACTTAGCTCTCCATTGTTGGGTGCATTGTTCTAAGTTTGATTGTACATAACTGTCATATCATGGCAAAAACACTGTTTCACAACAGCAAAGACTTCCATCCTTTTTCCTGAGTCCTTTGACTATCTCTTTTCAAAATAAAAGGAATAAAAGAAACTAAAAGGAATACATAAGAGCTTGAGGTACACCACTCTTTGGTTAACCAACAGCAAATCTCTCCTTCAAAATTATTAGGAATATCCACCAAACATTAATTTTTTTCCTTGTGTGCCTTGAAGCAAAATGCTGAAATCTGTCTGGACACTGCAGGAAAATAAAACTTGAGACTTGCAGAATAGTACTTCCAGAAATTATGATAACGATGTTTTGCTAGTACCCTGAGGTCCTTTGCCAAAGTGGCAGCCACGACGTTAGGAACACTGCTGATCGCGGCATCACTTCACCCGCCGATGAAGGCTGTTTCTGAGTCAGGATGATGTTACAGAGCATTTGGCTTTCATAAAAGGGTGACACAAATGCCATCAAAGACCATTTTCAGCCAGGCTGGAGGCAGAACTATTTAGCTAGCTGAATAGGCTGAAGACCCAATCTATGACTCCTGGACTAGTCATAGGTGACTTGAGGTGACCTTTGAGAAGCTAACCAGTTGTTTACAATTCGGCATATTTGCTGCCACCATCTCAGCAGGCAGACACCGTAGTGCTGGGGGCGGAGTGAATGATGCTAATCCAAGAGCTAGCTCGAAAAACAATCGGTTTTTATCCTCGTCTAAACACTTTGCTTAGCTCAATTATAGGGACAAAACAAGTAACTTTAATAACAGGACAGCAAATCAGCCCATTAAGTAAATACACCCACTGGACACACGCCTCCGGGGCCTTCAAAAAAACGAGGCTTTTCTAAAAATAAATCACGCTCTGGAGTCCTTTAAAAACGCCGCACGGCTCCGAGGGAGCCAGCAGGCAGCACACGGAGCAGCTCGGCCTCCGAGGCCGCCGGCGGGCAGCAGCTCTGGGCCGCGCTCCGGAAGCGGAGGGACCGGGACCGGCCCCC